>JBCNYH010000005.1:15394434-15412963 GCA_039654325.1 Tandanus tandanus
CGCTGATAGTGGGGCTTGAACCCCCGACCTTGGGATCAGTAATCCAGCACCCTACCACCAGGCCACCACTGCCCCACCTGAAATATTGAGGAAAATAAACAAATTATATGTCCAAGAAAGAAAAAAAAAGACAGATAAATCATTTAATAATGAATCACTTGAAAGAAAAAAGATTTGAGTAAAAAAAATTGAGTCATTGAATCATCTAAAATTAAGTGAATCATTAAAAAAATGAATCATGATTCATTCATGAATCAAAATAAAAACCCAAAGTAAATGGATCAGTAAATCATGACAGACTGAGTGAATCAACCAGTGAATCAAAATTAGCGAGTGATTCATTCATTCATTCATTCATTCATTAATCCTGCTAAGGGTGCGGGACGACTGGCACATATTTGGGGGGTGGGTACACCCTAAAAAGAGCGGTAGTGCGTGCTAGGGAAACACACACACACACACACACACACACACACACACACACACACACACAACCATTCACACTCACACACGCATCTATGGGCAATTTGGAACAGCCAATTAGCCTACTGTGTCTTTTGGACTGTAGGAGGAAACTGGAGTACCCAGAAAAAACCCACCCAAGCACAGAGAGAAAATGCAAACTCCACACAGAAACGCCCTCGCCGAGCCCGGGAATCGAACCCAGACCTTCTTGTTGTAAGATGTGACATGCTAACTATCAGTGCACCGTACCATCCGTTCCTTTATTCATTTTCTGCTTAATACTAATTAGGGTCGCGGGGAGGCTGGCGCCCATCTCAGCCCACTCTGGGCGAGGGCGGGGTACACCCTGACCGGCTCGCCAGGCCATCGCAGGGCCAACACACGCACACAACTATTCACACTCACACTCACACCTAGGAGTGATTTGGAACAGCTAATTAGCCAACTGTGCATGTTTTTGGACTGTGGGAGGAAACCCACGCAAGCATGGGGAGAACATGCAAACTCCACACAGAAACGCCCCGAACCCGGGAACAGAACGCAGGCCTTCTTGCTGTGAGGCGGACGTGCTAAAACATGCGCTGTTGTTCCATCTCGTGCGCGAAAGTGTATAAAAAACATAGCGTGAGAAAAAGGAGAGAAAGATGTGTGTGTGTGTGTGTGTGTGTGTGTGTGTGTGTGTGTGTGTGTGTGTGTGTGTTGCTCCACGATGGTCTGGCGAGCTGTTCGGCTGATCGGCTAAACTAGTTGTAAACCATGTTGTGTACTCTTCACTGCGGGGAGTCATTCGAGCATCATGTTCGCCTCAAGCAAAACGGTTCTGGCACTGACGCGGGTCTATCGATTCTGCACGTGCTACAAACCTGATTTCACGTTCTGGAAGTCGATGCAACACGGCTGCTATCAAAAGACACGTCGCCATGACTTTAATCACTCAAAATCCTCTGAGCGCCTCTTCCTGAGAAGATGAGAAGACGCAGGCGGAGGAAAGGTCGAGGGGACAGGTTAGCGTTCGAATGTATCGTTCTGCATCAAGAGCAAATGCATTTAACCCTAGACTGACTTAACCTTACCCGGATGATGTACTAAGTCTTTAGCTCAGTCAGACCCACTCTCGTCTAATACTATGGTTACAGGATGGAACAGAAAATTACAGTCATCTTCGGTGGAATGGTTTAGTCCCAAGGCTCCTTCTTTATTCTGCTGGGTTAAACAGCACACGCCACTCACTGAATAGATTCACAGCATCATGGCGTATTTAACAGCAATAATATGACGCGATAAATGACACAGGCATGTGAGTTATGTGGACAGGAGCTACTTAAGGGGGAGATATTCAGCATTTTCCACGTCTTTGACCCAATAGTGTTGTTCCAGTGTTGAATGGCCGTGTGAGTGTAAATTAACAGGGTTAGAGCATGTTTACGTTTTCCCTCCGGGCTGTTTGAGCTGAATGTAAACTCAAGGTTTCCGCCATTTATTTATTTATTTATTTATTTTGAGGCACAGTAGTGCATCATGGCATGCTGGGCCTTCTGATTAGCTAGAGCACCCATCCTGGTCTGCTTCCCAGTGTGCTGAGCATGGTGCTTTCAGTTCGTCAAAAACAGCCAATCAGAGCAGAGTGAGAGCAGCACAGAGAGAGAGGAAAGACCATAGATGGGAGGAGGAAGCCAAACAGGCCATCCAGTGCGCATACTCAAAATCAGTATTTCAGGGGGAGGTGGGGAAGCTACTTTCTGAAGAACTGCAAAGTATTTTTAGATTAGGAATCATACTTTGGTGATCCACTGGGGTCCGAAACAAATGGAAAATAAATCTCTGAAATTGGGTGGAATATCTGAAATACAGGTGGTACATGCACTAATGACCATGTGTGTGCTACATGGTGGCAGAGGTAGCAGATGGTACAGTTAATAATAACATGCTATTGCATTAGCAACATTTTGAGATGAAAGGTGGAGTTGGGGGGGTGGTGGGTGTTTTGGAGCGAGCTGGCAGGGGTACTACTTCAAAGTGTGAGGTGACTCCACAACACAGCATGGATAATGTAGCAAAAAGGCACCATATGGGTACCGGTTTTAATTACCCATGAGCTCATCTCATAACATGTTCTGTAATATGTAGGTGTGATCAACTTGGCGATAATTTATGGGTTTCACAACAATAAAAACGCTAACTGTTACGATTTCCTGACTCTTACTACGGTAATTTATTTAATTTTTGTGGATTCCTGACATGTAATCCCAATTAAATCCATTCCAGTCCAAGATTGCATGCCACGATGTGGAAAAGTTCAAAGGGGTGAATACTTATGCAAGCCACTGTAAATTGCTTTGGAGACCAGCGCCTGGCAGACGTGGAAAATTGAAACACTTACCTACACAATTTATTTATGGCGTGCTAAAACCTCAGTGAGGTGTTGTCCCTTTCTACGCCGAATGCTGACGAAATAATCGTATAATCGCCACGGGTTCATGCCTGATCATTTCAGAGTATAGAAAAAAACAGAGCAAGGTTAGCACTAGGAGAATTTTCGACACTAATCTTGTTATGAAAAACATTTGAATGCAAGTGAGGTGGTATCTAAAACGGTCTCATTTGAGCCAGCTGCCAGCCCGCACGCTCGGAACTGATGCTAATGTTTGATGTATGTACGGAGCGGCGATTTTTCTTCTGCTGAGTGGATTCCGGAGTCTTGCTAACACAAATGCGAAGGAAGATCTCAAATTACATACAACTGTATCCGCTAATAGATGTGGGTCATTGAGTGGAAATAGCTGTGCATCACGTTCCGAAATTGGTAGAGTCGAGTGGATGCCGCCTGCAGATCCAAATTACTTTGATGCGACACAGGCAGCAGTATCCAAAACACAGTTCTCGTCTGTATTCATAACACAGGCGTGGTTCAAATGAGCAGGCGGACAGTTCATCAAAGGCAGAGCAGAGTCGATAAACCAGAGGCTGCAGAGTTCGTACACAAACCGAGAGTGTCGGAGACACTTTGCAACGCAAAGGTCAAGGGTCAAGGTATGGAAGACTGGTTATACACTAGAAAAGCAGAATAAGGAGCTTGGTATGCACTTACACAAATAAACGGAAGCAATACATCACTGAGAATGAATGCTATGTCATTTCCTTATATGCTGGAGGGACAAGGTGTAATTGCAGATGAGTGGTGACAGGTGTGTTCCAGGTCATGTGACTTGAGATTCAGAAATCAGGTACGTCTGCTGTTGTGGCCATGTTCATTCATTCATTCATTCATTCATTTGTTCATTCGCCGAACTGCTTAATCCTAGTAGGGCCGCAGGGAGGCTGGTGCCTATCTCAGCCAGACCATCACAGGGGTAACACACACAAACAACAATTCACACTCACACCAAGGGTCAATCTGAAACAACCAGTTAGCCTAACACGCATGTCTTTGGACTGTAGGAGGAAACCGGAATACCCGGAGGAAACCCACGCAAGCACTGGGAGAACATGTAAACTCACCATTGCCATGCTCCTCGTTCAAAAAATATTTTAGATCTCAGTGAGCGTTCCTGGTACAAATAAAGTTCATATTTTTAAAAGAAAAATAAATAAATAAAATGTTTCGAAAGGAAATTAAATTGGGAGAGCATGATAAAGCTAATTAAAAGCCCTATTCTGGTACCTCAAGTTTATATTCAATTCAGGAAGACGTCTTGAATCAGGACTAGGTAAGCTATGGTAATCGCTGAAGCTAATCTCTCGAGCAATCTGCAGGCGAGCATCCAATTCGCAGAAGCTGTCGCATCAGTGGAGCCCGGGCTCATGACAGTTGCTAAGGGATCGGCACAAAGTGCACAGGTTCGGAATTAATCTTCAGATTATTCATCTTCCACGCCTGATGAGGTACAAGAAAGAGGCGAGGCGCGTCACGACATCGATCCGTGCTTGTGATGAAAGCCTGAAAAAAAGGGTGGGGGTGGGGGGTGGGGGTGGATGAATTTTTTTTTCATTGTCTTTAAAGAAAAAAAAAAAAAAATCAGTGATGCTTAATGAGCTGTAATGTTGTCAATATGTCATTTCAGGCTTTTCAGGTAAAAAGAAAGAAAGAAAAAAGACAGATTGTTATGAGTCTCTCAGTGAGCTGAATGTGCGCATGCTACACTGATCCAGAACCGACGACCTTCTTTAAGGATTTTAGAACTGCTCTGAGATCCTCCACCGCTACGGAGAGGAAACAGGACATTCCAGATGGACGACTGAAGAGCGGCTTTAACTTCCATATGTTTCTGACAGGAACTGACAAATAGGAGAAATACGAGATACAAGTCTTGTGTTCATTCAAATCACAGACACTTCAAAACGTACCTCGTTTCAGATCTAAAATAAAAAGCGGTATGTGAGGGGAAAATGGAAATGATATTCATTTATACAGGATACTGTAAACGTTAGGCACCAACGTACAGCGGTGTGAAATGAATCGTCGCTTTGACGGAGGAGAAAAAAAAACCTCCTGGAAATCTGATGCGTCTTCATCACTGTCTGATTTGAAGGAGGTGCAATCACGCGGAGCGTAGAGCGCTCTGAATAAAGAAATAATGATGAAAGCGTTAACGAAGAAAAGATAGAAATTGTGCATGGAACTAACAAATCTTCACTGGGACCTGCGTCATAAAAAAGAAAAACGCAGACAACACACTGTCCAGGTGAATTCGTGAATCTGATTGGTCAGAAGGCGTGGTTTAATTTTCTTTATTACACAGCTCATTTGAATACTCACTTCTGATTGGTCACTAATGGTACTCAACATCCTGTTATTTAAGAAAAAAGCTTACGCAGTCCTGCAAAGTACTCGCTGCTCAGACAGTTCTTGTTCGTCAGAGAAAGCGAAGCAAACCGGAAGCTACCCGAGCCCTCACAGACATGGATGGAGACGCCTGGTTCAGAAGCGGGCAGCCTGGAGCGAATTTAAAAAGTCCGCTTCAAAACTTTGCATCAAACAACGCAGTCATCGATTATTTTCCGCTAACAGCACTTTTTCAGGGTAGTGTAGTGATTAGTATGTCCGCCCCACAGCAAGAAGGTCCTGGGTTCGATTCCCGAGCGCTTACGTGTGGATTTTGCGTGCGGATGGAGTTTGGGTTTCTTCTGCGTACTCCAGTTTCCTCCCACAGTCCAAACAAATGCATATTAGGCTAACTGGCTGTTCCAAATTGCTCCTAGGTGTGAATGTGAAGGGTTGTATGTGTGTTGTCCTGCGATGGTCTGGCAAGCTGTTCAGGGCGTACCCTAACCTCGCTCAGTGTTGGCCGAGATAGGTGCATGCTCCCCGTGACCCTGGTAGTAGGATTACGCGGAGTGAGTGAGAGCACTTTTTCAGGGGTTTTACTTCTTGTTATATATATTTTTTGGGTCCATGTTTGCTCTGCAGTTGGTGAACAGGCCAAAATAAAAGGAACAGATTTAACTTCCAGCCTGAAAATCTGAACACACGTTCCTAACAGAAGCCCATTTTAGACGCAGGAGGCAGTTCAATAATAGCCACATGAACAATTTTTGATTTATATCCGACGATAAAAAGAATAATTCTTCCTCTCGATCGAGTTCATGGCATACCAGGCTGGTGTTTACAGCTGTTTGCAATATTTGTGTGAAATAATCTAACAGTCTTGCTCAACTTCTTGCCCTGCTAATGGAGTCACAGCGTATTAAGAAAGCAGTGGCATGTTGGAATTTTTGCTCTCGGATGCCGTGTCGTGCGGTTTTTCCGAGGGAGGGGGGGGTGGGGGGGGGGAGCAAAGATCAGCTGGACGTGGTCCATCTGTTCCAGAACATAGCAGCCAGCAAGAGATATGACCTTTAGTTATGCTATTGCTAACGCTATGCTGAGTAATCGGAATGCACAGTACTTATTCTGTGTTATTAGTTTTGCTCCACTGAGAATTGTGGGTAATGTAGTACATGAAGTACCGATTAGTCTTAGCCATTATACCTAGCAGATTGATTAAGGGTCAGTGAAGTTTTACACAATGATCTCATTACCAAATATAATGTTTGGTGTTCAATATTTGCTTTATAAGCTTCAAGGCGAATGGGGTTAATGTAATATTTAGGTTTAGGCACTGCCTGAAAGAGGAGCTCCCAATAAATTGATCTGGTTGAACTTATCAAGTACTGTACATCTTTCTTTAAAAATATATATATATAATTTTTCCCACCACAAATTGGTTTTCTTTGGTTAATGGACACAACAGAAATAGGTTACCAGATCCTCTTAGGTGTGGCACTCCACTGGAACTCCGCTATGAACTAAGGTTTGATACCCATCTAAAACAAAAAATGGAAGCAGCATGGTGGGGGCGTAGTGGTCAGCACGCCGCTTCACAGCAAGAGGGGCCTCGGTTTGAGTCCTGAGCTTGACGAGGGCGTTTCTGTGTGGAGTTTTCTCGGGGTCCTCTGGTTTCCTCCCACATTTCAAAGACATGCACATTAGGCTAATCAGCTGCTCAAAATTGCCCCTTGGTGTGAGAGTGATTGTGCGTTCGGGTGTTGGTGTTCAGGGTGTACCCCACCTTCACCCGTTAACGGCTGAAATAGGCTCCAGCTCCCCCGTGACCCTAGTATGATTAAGTGGTTCAGCAAGTGAGTGAGTAAAAGAAAAAGGCCCCACCAAATTTAATAAACAACCCGCTATTTTAAAAGGACAGTGTGTAAAATTTAGCGGCATCTAGTGGTGAGGTTCCAGATTGCAACCATGAAGGGCTGAGCATCATTAGACTCATTCAAAACACAAGAAGAGATCGACCATTAAAGTTGTCTGATTGACTACATTTGGTGTAAGAATACATTGTGATCATTGGCTTTTAATGCAGAAACAACCAGAAAGTCTACAAGACAGTAGAACTTGTATTTCCAATGCACAGTCACACGGTGACCTGCAAACGACCCACGTCATTCCCTCCCAAAAAAACGTCCCACGTCATTCCCTCCCTCTTTGCGTATGCTTTGAAGCATTCTTCGATCCCCTTTCAAACTTACACATACATCCGAACAATGCAATTTATTAATATCTGGAATACATGCAGTGCGTTTCAGGTTTTCTGCAGCCGACATAAAAAAAATCTCTCCTTAATGGATTCTCAGAAGAAAAGTCCACTCATTATCCAAACCGCCAGGCTGCGCTCCTTCAGGTCTCAGTCATACAAACATACACACATAAATACATAAATACGTGCGCAGAATGAAGGCCAGCTGACCAATATTAGAAAGAACGTCTTGTCCCTGTTATTACAGCAACATCGTGTCGAAACAAGCCATAATTATGATTCACACTATTACTAAAAAATCTTTTTGTTTTCATCTTCATTTACAAATTTTCTCCACCCATACATGCGCCTCCAGAATCCGCCGGAACGGCAACAGTAGTCCCAGCAGCGGTTCTTATGTATCAACCAGTTAGGTGAGAACTTGGTGTTAGACTATGGGAAGCATGTGCTGTACAAGGCCATCCTGGGAACATTCTGGGACAAAAAATAATAATAATAATAAATAAATAATAAATGTGTCAGTCTGTATCTCGGCCCCCAGAGGAGCTGGGGCCTTTGGCAAGGACTTGTTAGAAAGGAGATGGAGGAGGCTGTAAAGTTTGGCGGTCCTGAGGGTCTGGGGAGGCAAGCTAGGCGCTCCTTAAAACCTGGAGGGAGGGGTTACTATAGAAACAATCATATATTAGAACAGGTGCATTAATATTAACTTAGTGTTTACGTTACAGCCAGAACTACTGTCTGAGTCATGCTGGTATATGAAAAGAGCACACACATTCTAACCAATCAGATTCAAGAATTTGAACACTATTAGGGGTATATTCATAAAAGGAATACTAGAGGGGAGCTCACAGAGTGTAAGGTGGTCAGCATGGATAATGTAGCAAATAGGCCCTTATATGGGTACTGGTTTCAATTTCCTGTGTGTTCGTATTACGATATCTTCTGTACTTGGTAGTGACCAAATTAGCAAAAAAACCTCCCTTGTTCAACAGATTTACGATATCCAAGGATTTACGAGGTTTGACCTCTCAAGGTCACTCAAGGTCAAAGGTAATTTAAATCTATTTAAAGGTTCATATATGGTTTGCCATGGTGACGGCATGTCTGTCGGCACTCGCTTCATAGTTATTAGTGCTCAAATTCTTGTGACCTTGATTTTGCCCTTTTGAGGTCACTCAAGGTCAAAGGGGATGATGTCTGTTAAAAGTGTGTGTATATGATTTCCTGTCTGCCTCTCACTGCATCTATGAGACTGTCACTTTGTTTAAGCAATTTCAGTTGTAACATGAGGCAATGTCTGTCCCCAGAACTTTGTGACCTTGCTCTGACCTTCACCCTGGCATTCCAAAATCAAATCATCTATGGAATGTAGGTTGGGGAGTGTCCCCGCCAAGTTTGATGAAAATTCTTGAACAAGTGCGGTCAGGACTTTTTTCTGAAATATTTAGCTACTCGGCCTCCAGGACCGTTGAGAAGGTAGCAGACTATTGGACTAAAGCGAAATAATTCCAAAAAGGATTGGAATTGGAAGTGGGAGGAGTTAACGGAGACGGAGATGAGAAACGAGACTACAAGAGTCAAGGATTTATTTGAAAGCACACACACTGAAGATCTTTCAGTGACCGCCGTTGATGATGAGAGGCAATTTTTGATTGCTCAAAGAGGAAAAGGATGGAGAGATTCGATGACATCAGTGGACAAGGTGTGCGAGAAGAAAAGGAAAGCAATGGCGTTACTATCATGAAGTGTTTTATTCCTATCACACACACACACACACACACACACACACACACACACACCCTCTATCTTTCTCTCTCTCTCTGCCTTTTTTGGTCTCCAACATTTTATACTTCATTAATAATCACATCTGATATCTCGTTCATGTCTTGCAAACGTGCAGTGTTAACCATTATGTGGCATGGCCATGGTTAATCGATTCTGCGCTCTGATTGGCTGTTCGGAAGCGGAGTGGAAGCTTCTGCATCATCAGCACTCTTCAGATCATCAGCTTTCCAGATATCGAACCAATGAGCTGTATTTATTGACCTCGAGTCGCTTGTTGCTGTAATCTGCATACGAGCCACAGGCTATCACCCAGGTCTTGCACACACACACACACACACACACACACACACACACACACACACACATATATATATATACAGGAAGACTGAGAGTTACATCTAATCATGTGCAGGAAGACGTGTATTTATGCAGGAGCTTATCAGCTATTAAAGGAGATTAAACCTTGCTCTCCAGCCTTGCCCTGCCCTCCAGTTTTCCCTCTTCCTGTCTCACTCTGTCTATTGTCCCTCTATGTCTTTTGTCTCAGTCCATTTGCTTTGCAGTCTCTCGGCCTGCAAAAATTTTAATGAAGGACATGTCAAGGTCCCTCTGTGTATCTCAACGTGTCCATGTCTTTTTCTGTATCTCTTTTGTCAGACAGTCGTTATCTGTCTGTGTCCGTCTCCATGTCCCTCTTAATGTGTCCATGTCTTTCTTTATGTCTCACTGCTCTTGGCTATAGCTTAAGGTCCCTCTTTATGTCGCAAAGTATCTCTCACTGTCTGTGTCCATCTATATGGCTAAATGTCTCTCTACGTCACAGAGTCTCTCTCTGTCTGTATCTGTCTCTATATCTCCATGTCCATCTCTATATCTCTGTCTCCCTCTCTATCTCACCGTCCCTGTCTCACTCTCTTTCTCTCTGTCTCAGGGTGTCCCTCTATGCCTCCATGTATCTCTTCATGTCTTCATCTCCCTCACTACACCTCCATGACACTTTGTATGCCTCAAATTCCATCCTGGTGTCTCCATTTACCATGTCTCTTTGTCCTTCTCCTTGTCTTCATCTACCTTTCTCTGTTCTCAAGCCTGTCTCAGTATCTCCATGTCTTTCTCGCTCGGTCTTCATCTTTGTGTACAAATCCCCACAGCGTTCTCCGTTTTCCTTCCTACCTGTCCCTCTTTCTCTCCCTGTGTCTCACAGGAACCTCAAACACTTCAAACGTGAAAGGCTCAGGAAAAAAAAAAAAAAGAGAGAGTTCTTAAAAGAGGGCAGGGAAGATGGATGGATCGATACACCCCTCTGAAGAAAGGGTACTAATATAGGTGGCAAATGTTCAGAGAGCCGTGAGTAGCTCGAACAAAAAAGTAGCTCGAACAAAAAGAATCGTATTTTCGCCCAGCAGCCCCCAAACAGGTACGGGCTGAGAGAGGGGCCGTGATGGCGGGATAAGAATGGGTTTGTACATCCGAGGGTGAAAACAGGACAGAATTGTCTCTTTACAGGCCTCTTGGATCGATACTGCAGATACCCAAGTGTTCCCAATCAGGCTGGTTGGATTTATATTCTGATCAACACTTCATCACTACAGATTTGCTGAACTGCAAGATACTCCGCCACGCAGCACGGATAATGTGGTGAACAGGCTCTATATGTGTACCCATGTGCTCATCTTACGATATGTTCTCTAGTACGTTGACGTTGACGAATTAGTTAAACAAAAACCCTTTTGTTTTAAAGCTTTACAATATGGTTGGGATTTGACCTTTACAGGTCACTTGAGTTCAAAGGTAAGTCCATATATGGACTTGCGGCATGTCCATCAGCACTCATTTCGAAATTATACATGCTCTATCTCCAAAATTGGTGACCTTGCTGTGACCTTGACCTTTGACCTTGACGTTCCAAAATCAAATCACCTCTGGGACTCAGGCAGCGTAGCGTCCCCACCACGTTTGGAGAGAATCCATGCACAGGTGGGGTCAGGATTTTAAAATAAAATTAAAAATAATAATGATGATGATGATTATAATGAATGGTGGATGTGGAGGTGTGCTTCATTTCCTTTTTGCTCCCAAGTCACACTGGCCCTTTTATTTTTCTACAGAAGCTTGCGCTCCTCAGCGCACGTAATCGCCTTACTCATTAAAGATGCACAGACACGAGGACGGATTTCTTAAGCATGGAATGATGTGCACTATTTATAATAACAAATGCATTTCTGGTCCAAAAACGAGTGATTTCAGCTGCATGAAAACAGGCTCCTGGACACTACTTCCATATTACCATATAAGGAACGAAACACATTTCTTTTACACACTTACACCTTCAAAAGAAGATAATTATTTTCATATAATTGCAATTTCCTGTTATCAGTTCATGTTCAAACAGCCACAGAGTCGCTTTCGCACCACATGCTATGACTCCTTAGTTACATTAAAAGTCCAGGATTCAGTAGGATGTAGCTGACTGATACCAAACAACACGCTGACCTACTACAATCACACACACTGACCTACTACAACCGCGCACACACACACACACACACACACACACACACTAACCTTCCACAGTGACACACGCTGACCTACTACAACCACACACACTGACCTACTACAACCACACACACACTAACCTTCCACAGTGACACACGCTGACCTACTACAATCACACACACTCACACACTGACCTATTACAAACACACACTGACACACTAACCTTCCACAGTGACGCACGCTGACCTACCACAATCACATACTGACCTATTACAACTACAAACACTGACCTTCCACAAGGACACATACTGACCTGCTACAACAACACATACTAACCTACCACAAAACACACACTGACCGTCTACAACGATACACTGATTTTCCACACCACACGTACACCACAGTACAGAGACACAGGTTAAAAACAGTGTTTCTGAATGTGTATGTGTGTGTGTGTGTGTGTGTGTGTGTGTGTGTGTGTGTGTGTGTTGCTTGAGTGCCACCCTGAAAGAAGCACAGTGATCCAATCTGCAGAGTAGGGAATCGATGTCTCCAGGGAACAGTACGCTGCCGCTGGAGACGGAGGAAACCAGGCAGAAATGCAGCTCACATACTATTCATGAGAAAGACAATTACCAAGCAGTGTAAATTATGTAGACCGTGTGTGTGTGTGTGTGTGTGTGTGTGTGTGTGTGTGTTTGGCAGTTGCTAGGTCAGAGAGCACACATTTGATCATGTGATTACTAAAAGTCTGTAATAACCGGCAATAATAACGTAGCTAACATCATAGCAAAAGTTAGCATTGCTAGCCTGGAAATGTATTTATTAGTTGATCGATAAGGAATAAAACAATTTCCAGACCTAAACGTACAAACCACGTAAATTAGCCAATACTGACATGTTTATTTACACAGATTTCAAATCCAAAACTATAACAATGTTTAGCATTGTTTAGCAATGTTAGCATGTTATTAGCAAGCTAACATTTTTTTAAATGTTGTTCATTAGCTGAATAATTGCCTAATGCTTAATTAGAACACCCAGTCAGACTCACTGGGGGCTAGCTAACATTAGATTATTTATCTTACAGTAAAATTTAAATTGTTTGCTAGCTTAAGGCTAGACACAATTGTGCATTTAGAGCATGTAGCTAAGTTAACTAGCAAGATGGCTGAACTATTGTATATATAATTGAGCATAAACCAACAAAAACATGGTGGCTAGCAAGCTAGCTGATATGAGGTACATGCTATTTCATGTGAAATTTAAACTGAATAAATAGTGTGTTGGTGTCACGCTGGTGTCAAGGTTATTATTGGGTGAGCAAGTGTGTGTGTGTGTGTGTGTGTGTGTGTATGTGTGTGTGTGTGTGTGTGTGTGTGTGTGTGTGGCTTTAGACGGGTGTGTTTGATATTCAGACCACACTACCAGCATGCCCTTTCTAGTGGGTGTGTGTGTGTGTGTGTGTGTGTGTGCATACTGCCGGCCAGCAGGAAGTGAAGAAAAGGGCACTGAGTGTGTCCTGATTGGCCAACAGGGTGTACTGACTTTTTGAAGCTCCCAAGCCGCCTTATTAACAACAATCTGAGGTGAACACGTCTACACGTTCCTCACGCCTTCGTTTGTCCGTTAATTACTCTATTTATTTATCACTCTTTCCCTCTTTTAAATGAAAAGTGTTAGGACCCGCCTGCTTTTACATTTGACTGACATTTTTTTCAGAATCATACGGCAAATGTATAAGATCACGTTTTTTAAAGGTGTTTTATCAGATAAAGGTCATATCGTGCCAGATAGCGTAAAACGGATGTCCAATGGATAGAAACTTTGGGAAAGAAAACGATCTGGCGGCGAAAGTCGTCTCCGTTGCAGCTCTAGGCTCTCATTATACCCTGGAGGATGTACGTCACTGTCCAGTTCAGACTTGGTGAATACCTGTTACATGTATGGTAACTGTACTGTTCTTATCCTGAAGTCATCAGTTGTGTCCTGTGGATCTCCATTACACAGTTCCCATGGGTTCCTTGTCAGTAGTGTGGTCTATGTCCGGCACACATCCAGTTCACCTGTTGCATGCCGGGCAGTAGTCTGGCCGCATTTCAGGTCCACCAGATATCAACGAACGCAAACTGACAGTACAGGAGTACAGGAGGGGGGAATGCATGAGTTCTAGACAAAATGCATGCCCAGCATGCAACACCTGTACAACCAGCAGATGCCTTTGCTTGGAGGAGTCCATCCCAAGTGTAATGCATGCACAAAACTGTCCGCCGCATTGAACGGACCTCGACTGACGAGGAACGCATTCGCAGAACGAGAAGTCATGAGAAGGCAGACGAATGGAGGCAAGATGTGACTGCTGCTTAACTAATTGATACCAAAAAAAAAAAAACCTTAGACAAAATGCAATTTTTTATCCATAGAATGACTTCCACAAGCATTAAAACAGTTCGCTTTACCATTTGTTGTTCTTTTCATGTCGGTTTCCAAATAGATTACAACAGATGACTATGCACTCTGTTAATCTGCTATCAGGGCAATCAGAAGGCACAGACGACTGGCCAGGACGATAATTTCCACGTTTTGTAATGTGCACGTCTGCAACTGCAGCCACTTTTATATGGTCGGATATCTTCTGGAAACTAAGAGAAGTACATCAAAATATGGTCCGGCCTAGCCTAAGTCACCATAGCACAATCCAATCCACATTCAACGGTAGCAGAAGATAACGTTGCCTATGTTTTATCACTACTGAGCTTTACTGCCATCTACTGGATTTTAAGATGTATGTCACTGTTGAGTGCAGATTTCCACCAAGGCTAAAGCCCGTATCTTCCAACGTTGGCAAAAGGGAAATTGAATTCGCGGACCTGACCTGTGACTCAGATTTGGTCCAAAATTTGACGGCTTCTACCTTGACCCATGTTACAACCTTCCACCAAGTTTCAAGAAAGTCAGATTGTTAGATTTTCCTGCAACTCTGCTTACCGTCAGATCAATAAATCTCCCCGAATATAAAAATAACTTATTCGGCGGAGGTAATAAAGGCAAAGTAACAAGGATAAAGAAACAGATCTGAAGTCAAAAGAGAGTCAGAGAAAATGAGAGAGAAGATCAAAAAGACTGAGAGAAAGAGAGGGGGGCGGGGGGGGGGGCAAGAAGGTCATTGGGACAATAAATTAAAGCATGCTAATGACAGCAGAAGAGAAATTCCAAGGGAGAGAGAGCGAAGTGTCAGAGAGTGGCAGCGAGAGAGCAGGACGGATTTATCTGAAAGAATAATGAGAAGCAAGTGCAGCATGTGTTGAGTGCACCGCGAGGATCGTGGCTGATTGGAGCTTTGTGGAACGGTGGTATGAAAGTGAGTTCAGCGGTGGTGTTTATCTCTACTACACGCCTCCTTCCTTCTACCTACAATTATTGCGGTTCAAGCCGTTTGTCTGCGTTAGAGAGAAGGATGAGAAGCTGCATGCAAAGTAATCTGGAAAAATAAACAACACTGATCACTTCCCCCGGGGTGAAATTAGATAACTGTTAGGCTTCAGCAGACGCCTTGGTGAGCCTTAATGATCATACGTCATCAAGATGATAAATAAGACACACACACACACACACACACACACACACACACACACATATAACCTGTAAAGAAGGGCAAAAAAAAAGTCGTGATAAAAGAGGTGTGGCCTCTGTGTTTCCACTCACAAAAAGGAGGTGTGGCCTCTTGGTCTGTGTCCACAGACAAAAAAGGAATGGGTCTCTTTGTACATGCCAGTTTGTACATGTCAGTTGCAAAAAAGGAGGTGTGGCCTCTTTTTTGTGTCAGTTGTAAAAGGAGGTGTGGCCTCTTTCTTTGTGTCAGTTAAAAAACAAAGGGTGCGGCCTCTGTGCCATTTGTAAAAAAAATAGTGTGTTTCCTATTTCCTTTGAGTTGGATGCAAAAAAGGAGGTGTGGATTATTTTTGTCCTTTGCAAGAAAATAGGTGTGGCCTATTTCCTTTGTGTTAGATGCAAAAAAGGAGGTGTGGCCCCTTTGTGTCAGTTGCAAAAAAATGGGTGTGGCATATTTCCTTTGAGTCGGATGCAAAAAAGCAGGTGTGTCGTCTCTTTGTGTCTGTTCCAAAAAAGGGGTGTGGCCCCTTTGTGTCAGTTGCAAAATAAATGGGTGTGGCCTATTTCCTTTGAGTCGGATGCAAAAAAGGAGGTGTGTCGCCTCTTTGTGTCTGTTACAAAAATGGGGTGTGGACCCTTTGTGTCAGTTGCAAAAAAAATGGGTATGGCCTACTTCCTTTGAGTCGGATACAAAAAAGGAGGTGTGGCCTCTTTGTGTTTGTTCCAAAAAGGAGGTGTTGCCTCTTTCCTTTCATCACTTGCAAAAAAGGAGGTGTGGCCTATTTGTCTGTGTCACTTTCAAAAAAGGAAGTGTTCCATCATTATTTGTCAATCCCAAAAAGGAGGTGTGTCCTCTTTCTTCGTGTCAGTTCCTAAAAATGAGGTGTGGCCTCTGTCTTTAGTAGTTGCGATTAAGGAGGCGTGGCTTCAATGCATCACACTTGAATGTTTCATCACCATCACGTTAATAGCCGGTTCCTGTTGTGGAGCTCATTTTAAAAGCTCTACACACACACACACACACACACACACACTCACCATGCTTGATCAGCTAGCCTAGACGCTACATCGTTAACAGATAAAAAGGCACAGAAGCAAAGAGGACAAAAAGAGATTTAAAGTGAATGAAAAAAGGATAAATACAGTAAATGAGAAAGCATATATAAGAATATCTTTACTGCCAGCGAAGCAGCGTAACAAACCCATCACTGAGAGTGAATTGTGGTACATCCTGAACTGTGCTTTACACGGATATACAGAGAGGTTGATGGCTTTCAGCAGCCCGTTCCAACCAAAGATACTTCAATAAAGATCATTTTAAGCTTCCTGTGAAACTGTAATCTAATTGGATTATAACCGAATGTGACAGACGATGTTTGCTGTCTGCTGTAAGAAAGAAGACTGGACGAAAAATGTAATCCTCTCATGACGGCTGCTGTCAGAGTTGAGCAGTGTTAAGCAGAAGGAAGGCAGAACTGCTGTAATAATTGCGAGCCAGACCTTAAAATGGATTTTCAGTCTCGGTTTTACGGCTTTTCCAAAAAACTGTCATAATGTAGCGCTGACGGTGGTTATACCAGCAACAAGTGATGTACTGTGATAGATAAAACACAACGCGGGTGTTGTACCAGGAAAATAAATCAACAACAGAGTGGTGTGACGCATCACGTGGAATTTATTTAATAACTCCACCACAGTACAGTTTTAGAGGAGGGATTGTCCGTTTGTCCTTCCATCTGTTTGTTTGTCAGTTTGTGAACAAAATCCTGACCACACCCATGCACAGAATTTCACCAAACGTGGTGAGGACACTACCCTACCCGAGTCCCAGAGATGATTTGAATTGAGAATGTCAAGGTCAAAGGCCGAGGTCAGAGCAAGGTCACAAAGTTTTGGAGATTGAGCGCTTATATCTTCGAAACGAGTGCTGATAGACATGCAGTTTCTATGGAACATGAAAAGAAAACCATATACGTTTTTTTCAAATAGCACAATCACCTTTGACCTTGAGTGACTTTGAAAGGTCAAACCCCAGCCATCTTGTAAATTATTCAAATGAGAAGGGTTGTTTTTTGTTGTGCTAATTTGGTCATGTCCAGGGTAGTGGCTAGCATATGCACCTCACAGCAAGAAGATCCAGGGTTCGAGTCCCGGATTTTTGTTCATCATCAGTCATTCATGTTTGTTAGCCAGAAAGAAGGCAGAGAACGTAAAGGAAAACAGCTCATCCTGGAAGTTCATATGGAAAAGATAACAAATTAAAATGAGTGAGTAGTGTAACAGCTGGATTTACATCTGTAACAACAAACAGAGCTGCTGTTCCAGGAAAGTCACCACCTTCCCATCTGGGCTGTATTGCCAGTGTTCGCAGGATAGCGCTTACTAAGGATGATGATGGTGATGAAAGTGAGGTATAAACTAAAACACTAAAATATAGGTTTAGGTGTTAAAAAATATTCAGTTGCCTGTCAGTGTAATTCTTCACGTCCTTTGATAAAAGCTATAAAAGATGACAGCCAGTCATTTTCTTTAATGTGGGATCAAACCTGGAGACAGAAATATATAATTCTAGCTTTTCTTCTGGTTTAACTCAGATGTTTTTTTTTTTTTTTTTTTTACAATAATACACTAAGTACCTTTTTCCAAAAAAAGACTTATAGATCGTATAACAGGAGGACAATTTCATTTTTCTCCAAATCATTCCTACTATACAGAGAGTGATATAAATATCCCGTCATCCTCACTTTAACTACATCAATGGCTCATTAAAATGCGAATGGTTAATTATCTGCTTTAAAAGTATTTAATATAAATACTCCTCCGTTTTATTTACACTCACGGTCACCCTTTATACTCCACACACTCGTTCCAGTAACATGATAAGAATACGCACTGAACTGAACATTCAGAAATTCTACCCATTTACAGAGAGACGCAGTAATCACCTCACCGCTAAAGTCTCACAGGATCATACACTCCTCACAAACCTCAACCTCACGCCATCCTCGACTATACACACCTGTTTACCTCTTTAACCTCCACTATACACACCTGTTTACCTCTTTAACCTCCACTATACACACCTGTTTACCTCTTTAACCTCCACTATACACACCTGTTTACCTCTTTAACCTCCACTATACACACCT
>JBCNYH010000005.1:15445717-15458711 GCA_039654325.1 Tandanus tandanus
CCCCCCCCCCCCCCCCCCCCCCCCCCCCCCCCCCCCCCCCCCCCCCCCCCCCCCCTCCCACAAATAAAAGTCCTAGTGATGCTCCTCTCTTCATTCACTCCCCTCGCGAGGAGCAGCGCGAGATGCGGAGTTGACGCGCGCGCGGTTCGGTTGGACTCGGACCTGTTGCGGACCTGTTGCGGTGGGGATTTTTGTTTGGTTTGTTTTTTGCACGCAAGGACGTCATTCCTGGACTGTTTAGATGCTCCGTGTCATGTAGTTCGTATAAAGTTTTTTTTTTTTTTTTGATAATAATAAAAGTTGTCTTTTTTTAAGTCGCAGTCGGGGTGAAAGAAAACTAAGGCGCGTGCATGTAAACAGTGATAGTAGGTCAGCGTTTGGCAGCATGGCGGAGACGCACCGCACCGTTCAGCGGATTTCTGCCTTTCCGGAGCTCTGAGAGCGGACAGGAGCGGGGCAGGACGCCGGGAAACTCATCCGGGAAGCGGGAAGCGCACGGAGCCGCGATGGCGCTCATGCGGTGCGCGTTCATGCGCGCGTGCCTCGCACTACTCCTGCAGGCCAGCCAGTGGAGCGCCAGGGAGAGCTCGAGCTGCGACCTCAACAGGAAGGTAGCGCCAAAGTTGCTTAGTTTCCAAAACAACAACAACAACAACACTGCATGTGATTTACTGTATTTAGACTTAAAAATCCCCAAAGGGTTTATTTACTTCATAGAATCATGCAGCAGGGATCTGACATGCTGTTTTAACAAGTAGGCTACGTCAACCTGTTGCTTTTAAATATTCAGGAAACAATCATTTCAACCTGAACCTGACAAATAAGGGACTCATATTTTATACACTGTTGTTAACACATCTGGCAGGGAGGAGATCACCTGTCTGCTGGTGCCATCAATTTGGCCATTTTCATATCATGCAATCTTAACCTTATAATAAACTAGCTAAGCATTTTTAGAAGAAAAAAAAATCCATGCATGCACTTGCATTTATTTATTTATTTGTTTGTTTGTTGTTTGTTGAGTGCATGAAGTGTAATATTGCATTAAGTAGCCCAGCTCCCTCCTCTTGGTCCCCATTTGCGCATATTCAAGTCAAGCACTGCCGAAATGACTAAAAGCAACCACTTTTAAACACATTAGCTTAAAAAGAAATTCCTCCTGCTATGTTTTAATCAGTTAAAATCATCCCAAGTGATTGCATTATTCCAGCTGAATGGAATGTGTCAGGATGTCCAGCAGGGTGCATTAATCTTTGCTGTCCTCCGACGTGTATTGCATTAAAGGACATATTAACGGCCCATTACAGCAATTAGCGGCTTTACAATAAACATTTGGGGAGGGAGGTGTTATTTCCTATATTGGGAACATTTCCTATATTTTGCAATCACACATAATTTACAAGTGGTCTTTAACACCTCAGCTGTATAATAACATCATTACATCGGATTACTTATATAAATAATATATAAATAACCAAAATTATATTCCGATCAGATTAATGAGGCTTTATGGATTCGATCAGGGTGGCAGGGTGGTGTAGTGTTCAGCATGTCCAACTCATAGCAAGAAAGTTCTGGGTTCAAGTCCCAGGCTTGGCGAGGGCAAGTGTGGAGTTGCATGTTCTCCCTGTGCTTGTATGGGTTTCCATCAGGTACTCCGGTTTCCTCCCACAGTCCAAAAACATGCACAGTAGGCTAATTGGCTGTTTCAAATTGCGTGAGTGTGAATGTTTGTGTGTGTGTGTTGTACCTGAAATGGTTCAACCTGTTCATGTGAAATGTGACAGCCGAGCTGTCAGAGCAACCATGTGAGCGATCAGCTTTTTCTTTTTTACATTCTCTTATCCCCAGCAAAGTGAGCTCAACTCCTTCCTTTGGACGATTAAGCGTGACCCACCGTCTTACTTCTACGGCACCATCCACGTGCCCTACACACGGGTTTGGGACTACATCCCAGAGAACTCCAAAAAAGCTTTCCAGGAGAGCAACATTGTGTACTTTGAGCTGGACCTCACCGACCCGTACACCATTTCGGCACTGACACGCTGCCAGCTGCTACCACAGGGCGAGAACCTGCAGGACGTTCTTCCCAGAGATATTTACCGTCGCTTAAAGAGGCATCTGGAGTACGTCAAGCTCATGATGCCATCATGGATGACTCCGGACCAGCGGGGCAAGGGCCTGTACGCTGATTACCTGTTCAACGCCATTGCAGGCAACTGGGAGCGCAAACGGCCTGTTTGGGTCATGCTCATGGTGAACTCACTGACTGAGGCGGACATTAAAACGCGTGGCGTTCCTGTGCTGGACCTTTACCTGGCTCAGGAAGCAGAGAGGATGAAGAAGAAGACGGGAGCTGTGGAGAAGGTTGAGGAGCAGTGCCATCCTCTCAATGGACTGAACTTCTCCCAGGTGGGTGATTATTCTCTCAAGCACAAATACACAACTTTGAAAAGTAGACCCTTAAATTCACAATTTTGTTTGATATACAGGCAACACGGTGGCGTTTTTGTTAGCATGTCTGCCTCACAGCTAGATGGTCCTGGGTTCGAGTACCAGGCTTGGCGAAGGTGTTTCTGTGTGGAGTTTGCATGTTCTCCCTGTGCTTGTGCGGGTTTCCTCCAGGTTCTCCCAGCTCCCGTAGCTGCCATATCACCTGTTACTTTTCACTAGGTGAGAAGAAACATTTTAATGAAGATATTCTCCCCACTGAAAGTGCTATCTGCACAACATTGGCGCTAAAATATTAACACAAGCCCATGGGAAGGAAAGTGCCACAGTGTCGTGTTTAAAACTCGGTGGGGCAAATTGAGTGGCTGTGACTGGTGGAGAGACAGGGGGCCACAGCAGGTGTGGGGTTTCTATCAGCTGAACAAATAGTCTGCTCATGGCGTGTCTTCCGTTATTAAGATGAATTTTAGAGTAATGGTTTTCGTCTGAATCGGACTCAAAACACCCTTGTTGCAGGAGTCGGCTTATTAGGCGCCCGCAATTATGAGCGTCCTTCAAAGCACACAGAGCCGCTCAGAAATAGTGGTTGCGGAATTTGGGGCTAATACAACGACGGAACTAAGGGGATTACTCATGGCAATTTTAAGCTAACACTCAAACGGCTAAACACAGAGCCGCCGCTCATAGACATCAGGTCTGTGCTGTGTAGCCGGCTCGGTGCTGCTGGCGTAATTGCTGTTATTAAGACAAGACAGGCCGAAGATTGTGTGGAATATTTTCTCCTGCCGTGTGAAGGTTAATAAATACATATTCATGCAGGATGAAGAAGCAGCTCTGATTCGTACGACTTCAATTTATGTTCAGAAAGTAAGGCACCAAACTGTACTTTTGCCTGTTGCAAAAAATCAATTGTAATTGTTGGCGAGGCTACGGTTGTTGCTTGTGGGTGTGGCCTATCCAGAATTTTGTTAGGATACATTGAGAAATAGCAGTTTTCTACAAATCTCAAAAAGCTCGCTAGTTGAACATCGAAATGACTTACTAGCTATAACTTATTTGTTAATAGAATAGTAAAGCTAGCTAACTGTGCTAGCTGCATACACACCACAGTGATTTCTTCTACTTCTTTTCAAGTTTTCTTTTTCTTTGTAATATCTCACATATTTAACGGAAATCGGTCACCTTAACCTTGCATGAGCGCTGAACACATCGAAACACACCTTAGATGACCACCGCGTGCACTAACTAGAGCAAAGTACATACACGGACCTTTCTAGGTCCCACAGACATCACGCAGTGGGGCCGGTGGCGCAGCGGTTAGGGTGCCGGGCTTACGATCAAGAGATCATGGGTTCGAATCCCCGTTGGACCCCCACCGTGCTAAGACCCCTGGGCAAGGTCTTAACCACCCAGCAGTATAAATGGGTACCAGTAAAAATACTGGGAAGGTAACCTGCGATGGACTAGAGTCCCATCCAGAAGGAGTTGAACTCCTAGTTGCTTCACACTACAGAAACCAGGGATAAGCACCGGCCTGAAGAGCCACTAGGCTTGGGTGTAAAAGCCCAACAGACTTTACTTTTACAGACATCACGCAGTACACATATGATCCCGTACGCATCCCGGCATTTAAGGAATTTGAAAAGCTAATCAATCCTTGAAATATTAATGCCGCTTTCTGAAAAATGGCAGTCTTCTGGACACACCCCAAACGAGTAAGTATGCAAAGTTTGATGAGGATTGCCAAAGTCATTCTCGAAATATTGCCTGACAGTGATCAGGTGTGGAAAAAATTCAGAGAAATGGAGAAATGCAGAGAGTAAGGCCTCCAAGCCTGTTGCCAGGGATGATGTATAATAAGAGTCTTTATAAGAGTTCAGACATGACAGGATGAGATGAAACCATGGTTATACGTTTGTTTGTTTTTTTGTCGGATATTAAATAGTAGCTTGAATGGCAGGTTGGGAATGAACTTGAGTGGGAAACCAGAGAAAGGTTCAGGCCTAAAGTGTCGTAGGACTGGTCCGAGGAATCACGTGAGCCAGGTGTTGCCTTACCGAGTCTTACCTAATTTGCATAAAATCGTACAAAGAAAACTAGAAGCTAATAAATTCATGAAATCTTAATGTAGCTTTCTGAAAAAAATAACAACCTTCTGGACACACCCCAAAGGAGTACATATGCAAAGTTTGATCAGGATTGACAAAGCAAGATATTCTCGAGATATTGCCTGGCAATGATTTCCTGGGGGGGTGGGGGGGAGAGGCGAAGGAAAACCGGAAGTACTCGGAGAGCGCAAACTTCTCCACAAAATTGCTAACAAACAAACAAACACAAAAAAACTAAGTAATAATAATAACCTTTATGCTGGAAGTAAGCGGGTGTGAACATCATTGTGGACAAGGCTACTATAATAAAGCCAAAGACTTTCCCTGCGATGGTCTAGAGAGCTGTTCAGGGTACACCCCACCTTCACCCAAAGTTGGCTGGGATGGGTTCCAGCCTCC
Source organism: Tandanus tandanus (assembly GCA_039654325.1). Taxonomy (NCBI): domain Eukaryota; kingdom Metazoa; phylum Chordata; class Actinopteri; order Siluriformes; family Plotosidae; genus Tandanus; species Tandanus tandanus. The sequence continues at coordinate 15,450,676 of JBCNYH010000005.1, forward strand.
CCGTGACCCTAATTAAGGATGAAGTGGTTGGGAAAATGAAAAAAGGAGCTTTCCGTTATAATTATAGTTTGGGCTGAAAAGATACACTTCGTAAAATCTAGCTATTTCTGCATGGTGAGCCATCCAGAACATAAAAGATATGAAGAAAACAAGCGTCCGTCACCAAACCTCTCATCATTCGGGGCGAGAAATCCTTCAGTTAAGGCAACACATGTTTATAAGACACTTGAAAAGTCAAAACTCATCTCCTTCAGGAAATATGGCGGTTCCCAGACCTTGTGGTGCGCAAGGTCTATTAAGAAGAATGATTGGGTTGTCAGAAAAAATTCAACCCACCAATCCCATCCAAAACATCCCTGCACTTTCTCACAATGCTGCTGATCTTGGATTAAGGTTCTCCTAGACTATAATCATTACAAAAAAAAAATAAAAAAATACTTACTAGGAGCCAAAGAGCTGGAGCAGCCCATATCAGAATGGTGTAGGTGGCGTAGAGTCGGAGAGCGAAGTGAAGTACGTGGGTCTGGCTGCCGTCACTGATGGTAATGAAGCGTACAGAGATGATGAATGATGATGCGCCTAGTTTCCATCCGTCGCCAAGCAGAACATGAAGGAATGTGTGGTCACCTCCTACCCCTCCTCCTCCTCTTCCTCCTCCAGTTTCCTCAACTTTAAAGAAAACTCCACCCTGAAACACATGATGTATGTTTATACTGAGGTGTTTAGCGGTTCAGGTGCTAATTTGTTGGTGGGTGGCAGTCAATGTCATGGGAAATCTGAACGTAGACACAGTGGAGATGACAGCGCAACCTTTGGACTCAAAGTCCCATAATGCATTGCAGCTATATGAAATAGTTGATGAAAAAATGATAACAGAGAAGCTTGAGGTTAATGTTGGGGTAAAAATGAGGCACTCGAGGTAGGTTGCGATCAGATTCCATGGATAAAACATTCAAGCTTATGGATGTCGTTACAGCTGTAGGATAGACCACTTAGCGATGCTCTACCAGGGGGCTGGACTCTGCTTCTCTTTGTCTCTTTGGGTACATCCAAAAACCCTTAAACTGCATCCTTGTTTCAATCACTGGCGTCTCATCCTTGCCTCTTAGTCCGTCCCTCTGGGGAATCATGGAGAGGAAATGATGCAAGGGGAGTGAAATCGAAGAAATTTGTTCTAAGAGCAACGAGACATCGTTTCCTCCGAAAGCATCATGGAGAGCGATGTTCACTTTAGCTGACCTGCTGCGTAAGAGCGCTCATCATGTAAGGAGTGGGCTACTTATTTGCTGGTATGCAGCTCTTCCAGGAAGGCTGCTCTCGGGTACCCTTGCTCATCGTTTCAAATAGAATAGAAACAACAAATAAGGGGTTTTGAGATGTTCCCTCTGTCACGGTGTCCCGCCAGTGTGTCACAAGATCTACACATTCTGTGGTGATGTCAAACAGAAGGGCACTACTACCCTGGGACATCCCACCCATCCAGCTTTACACACTGCTTGCTAGTTATTTCCAGATTAACAGGATGGAAGGTCGAGCTTGAGTTACTAGGGGTCTCTCAAGTCTTTTTCTCTGGGGTCTCTGGTTCCTCCCATGTTCTCCATGTAGGTATATGGACTACGCAGAATTGCCCAGGTGTGAATGAATGCATGCATGCGTAGTGTCCAAAAGTCCAGAACGTATTCCCAGAGTGGAACATGCCCAGCGTTCCTGGGAAAGGCTCCGGATTCATCCTGGCCCTGACCAGGTTAAAGCATTTCCCGAAGATGAGCGACGGATTATCACAACTGCATGATGTCGTCCTTTGACAGTAGGAGTGCAATAAGTTTTGGCACCCTTCCATCCTTTTATTGATAAATAGCACTTGCACACATGGCGTGAATTAAGGGAATATTTCTGCCTGTGTAGGATTGCAATCTTAGGTATTTTTTTGTTCATCTGCTCTCAAGCACAACTCAACCTGTTTCCCTTTTCACGGTGAAAGAAATGACCTTTTGTGTTTGAGTTCCTGATATCCCCTTTTCCAACAATATGGTTCTGGTGCTCGTTCAAGGAAAATGACACGAAAAACTTCTTTCCAAGAACCAACAAGGTAAACTGATTTTAGAGTTTTGTAACGCATGCATGCGATAATAACTGTGCTGAATTTTACAAGTTGTAAGTCGGGTCTGAAATTTAGGACATACTTTAGCGCTCTAAATCAAATCAGCGTCCTTATACAGCACAGCAACATCGGCATCACCAAGGTTACATGCAGGACAGTATGCTGGAGAAATCCGTCAGAAAGCTATTATAAACAATCGACAGCCATTTTGCTGATATTGAACTTGACCTACAAGGACCTTTTCGGAAACTGGTTTTAGCCTCTGATCCCAAGTAACTACCCTAAAAATTTGACAATGATATGTCGAGCAGTTCTTAAGATATAGGCGTGCATAGTACAAGCTGACAGAAGTGAAAACAATACCAGCTACGCAATCTGGTAACAAGAGGAGATTTTTAAATAACTTGGAGAGCGCAAACCACAGCCAAGCCCAGTAATCCCCAATGTGAACCAGAATGTCAAAAACTGTGATCCAAATCTCACAATGTTAAAGAATTGTTTCAAAAATTCCCGGATGCAGAATTTTATTCTTCTTCTTATAAGTCTTCCTTGTTCAAAGCCCCGCCTCTGATAGAAACTACATGAAAATTTAACATAACTTTTTGCGTAATTCTGCTAAACACACACAAATTAGAGGTAAAACATCACCTCCCTGGCGGATTCTCTGAATGATAACCAGGCAAAAACATGTTGTGTTTAGCACAGATGTTAGCTTCTACATTTATTTGGCTGTCAGTCATTGTGTCTCTTTGCATATCCCCATTAGGCATTAGATCTTTCAGTAGGGTGTTGAGAGAAATGCCCTGAAGTCACTGGAGCTTAAACTCTCCCAAACAGCCGTGGTCTTCATTGTATTGGCAGGTTTTAGGCACCGAGCCACGCACTCCGGGAAATTTGGCCGGAGTAAAATACATGTCCAAAGTGCTCACTAATCAGATTAAATCCAAATGACCGATATTTCCATCAAGATCGGGTTGGGGTGGGGGGATGGGGGATGGGCGGTGGGCCGTTGGTGGGTTGGGGGGGCGGCACAGACATCGGGGTTTTTTCCATTTTTTTTTTCCTTTGCTTCCTGTGGTGAGCTGAATTCTGAACAGTGATGATAATTCCTCCATGTGCTTAAAGTCAAGTACCCAGATTGAGACGGATTGTATGATGCTGTACTTCCCTGAGGCGGATGATGATTACAAAGGAAACAAAAATAGCGTCAGTAAACCATATCCATACCGAAATCATAATTCACATCGGCCGGATTTGCACACTGTTTAAACAGATCTCACAGACCCAAGATTGGGAATAACAGGTGGTTTCAATTCAGCTCGTCTTAGACAAAAGAGAGTAGAGAGTAATGTTGCCGAGTTTTATAGGGAGTCCGACTAAAGCTGGAAAGCGCAGACGATTGTTTTGACGCTGCGGCGAGTCAAGACCGCCGAATTTGATCTGTCTGGATTGATTGCCTTAGACAAAACGTGGATTAACTGCATGGTGTCCGGTCTCTTCGGATCTCTCATTCATGCTCTTCCAGGACTTTCAGACAGACGGGGATACGTTTCAATAACTTAGATAACATATCTCAGTCGACTATGGGCGAGGGCAGAGTACAGCTCGCCAGGCCATCGCAGGGCAGAACCACGCTGACGGCAGTGCAGCCTACTCTTGACGAAAATCAGCAATGGTTCTTTTACTCACCATGGACCTCAGGTCAAAAGGACCATTTCATAATATGCCAATATAATGAGTCCGGAAGTGTCCGGAAGCTAAAGTGTGACAGACAGACGGAACCCATTGCTATAGCTCCCGAGCCACTTTGTAGGTGGAACTAAAAACACCCTTGCAGAGAGGGTGAGTGACTATCAACCTAGAGATCGCGTGTTCAAATCCAGGTTGATGCCGTAGCCATCCGCGACCGGGAGTCCATGGGAGCTAATTGGCCGAGCTCTCACGGGAAGGAGGGATGGCATACGATCCCTGCCTCCAAATGCGCATGCGCAGCAGTTCGTAAAGAGGCGGGTGGCAGCATCGCATGTCACAGAGGGGGCATGTGCGTGCTTACGCCCCTTGCTGGTCGGTGGCAGTCACATGTGATAGGTAGTCAACACTTGATGGGGGGGCGTGGATGACGTATGGCATAATAAATGACAAATTAAGTCAAATATGAGGAGCGAGAAAAGAATACGGTGGGAAATAAATAGAAACATTACATCCCGTAATAAAAACATGTGATACTGCTTCTTAAAGCAGCCAAAAATAACATAGAAACAATTTTTGGCAGACAGTTAATTCATGACTGTAGGATCTTAATTTCCAGACATATTTTAGGGCAATTTGTTGGTGATTGGCACTATTTGTAGCTCCACCCATTTGTCACTGGTACAGATCATACCCGGGCAAGACGTATCCATAACATGCCAATGGAGCTTTTGAAATAAAGCCACTAAAGATCACTGCGGAGTCGTGGGAGGTTTCAGGACTCTAATGCAGGGGGGTGCTGGGGTGTCATGTTGCAGCCGCCCTCGAGCACTTCAGGGGTTAAGCACCTTGCTGAAGGACTGTGCTTAGAGAAAGGGCAGGTAATTGAGATAGCCGTCGTGCCGTATCTGAGCTTTAAACCACTGACCCCGTGTGCCAAGCTGCATAGTCGCCGGCACACGTCTCCGCTCCGAGCTCAAGTTGCGTTTTCGTCAACGGCTCCAGATGAAGTTATGAAATGAGACGTCTCTATTTACAGATGTCTGTGCGAGATTACAGGAAGTCTGCTATTCGAGATCTTTCCAGGCGCTCCGCAGCCCAGCTAGCGTTCGTTTCAGGAGACGTTCCCGTCTCTCACTGCAGGTTATCAGAGCCAGGAGCGTCCACGTGCATCCTCAGTCGCCTGTCCTCAAGCGACCGTCTTTAATCTGATCAGCATCCAGACTCAGGAAGAGAATGAGACAGAGACACAGAGAGAGACTGAGAAACTAATAAGGACCCCGTTCCCTCCACCCCATAAAAAAAACAAAAAAAACTTTGGTTTAAGGATGGGAGATTTTAGACTCAAGACCATATTTTAACCAGTAATGATCTTTAAGTGGATTTTATACTTACTCTCGGGATAAATAGTTCTTAGGACGCAATAAAAATATATTTTCCATTTCAGCTCTATACATAAACACAATTAATCAAGGAGGTGCAGAATGACGTTCAGTGGCAAGCGAAAGAGCTCGTATCAAAGCCTCGGCCGTGCTGATAGCTAACACAGATCAAGTGTTTGATTAAACTAAAAAATAAAATAAAATAAAAAAACTAGATTAAAGTTGATGCGATCAAATGGAGCAGCACTAAACGACATCATCCAGGCCAGACGCAGATGTAATTAAAGATATTACGAGCTTGTTCCCTTTTTCAAATGCCTAATATGCGTTACACAAATAACTTGCTGTGCTATTTACGCTAGTTTGGAGTTATGACCTTTTTTCTTGTCCGAGCGTTAAATGGAACATTTCCATTAAAGCAGACTCACCCATTTTATGCTTTATTTCTGAATTGCTGGCAACGGCTTCATTTTCCATGAGTGTTTGCAATTTGAACAAAAGACTTAATGTGTGCAAGTGGCTGGCCGTCACTGAGACTGCGTTTTTGTCACGTACCCCCCACCCCCCACCGTAACACCTGCGCGAGAATGTTTCATGGCAAATTTGTATTTTTTTTTTTTCATAGAGGTTTATGTAATGTGTAGCCTCGTGGATCTGTGTTTCATTATGATTATTGTTGTCGTCCCCCTCTCAAAATAAGAAAATTAAACAACAACAACAACAACAACATGCAAATAAGGTTTTGGCTCTAAAACAAATAAAGCGCAGAGCTCTCCATGAAATTTTTGGTGGGCTGCGTTTCTGTTCTATTCATAATTAATTAATTATTCTGACGACATTTTAAAATTTTAAGTAGAAGCATTGACACAAAAATTTGTTTGTTTGGAAGTTCTTTCAGTAAAAACGAAAACAGAAACTCTTAGTTTACATTCCCGGATGTCATCACGCTTTAAGTTCCTACCACAGAGCAAACAGCCAATCAGCATCATGATGCACAACAGCCAATCAGCACTGCGATGCACAACAGCCAATCAGCAACGCGATGCTTAACAGCCAATCAGCATCATGATGCATAACAGGCGATCAGCATTACAATGTATAACAGCCAATCAGCATCATGATGCATAACAGCCAATCAGCATTACAATGTATAACAGCCAATCAGCATCATGATGCATAACAGCCAATCAGCATTACAATGTATAACAGCCAATCAGCATCAGGATCCATAACAGCCAATTAAGCATTGTGATGATTAATAGCCATCAGGACCGCAATGTGGCAATGGACGCTGGACAGACCAACATACAAGCAGTGCAAAATCAAGTCAATGGTTTCTTAAGCATGATTCTCCGCTCGCGCGGCCAGAAACCTCTTGTACTTGACATTTGTTTGTTATTTCTTGGCTCAGACTGATTTTGGGGCTAAAATTAACAAATGACCCAGATGTGTATCGGCCATTACTGGGCAGCAACTAGAAAGAACAACAGATTTGACATTTTTAACATGTGAGTGCAACGATGTCCTGTTTATCTTTATGCACTGTTCAAAGGAGGACGACATGGAAGGTGGCAGCTGAGTTGAGCTGATTTCTTTCATATAGCGGATATATAACATCTTGTGTATATATATATAAAAATGTATGTACCATTGATACACTGCTGACTGTACCGGATCTGTTCATATGTGTCAGTAATAACACTTACAGACAAGACCTCACCCCTTTCACATTATTAAATAATCAGGCCATCCTCCGTATACTGGACCGAGTACACGGTGCCACTGTTTTCCAGTAGCGCTACTCCAGTAGCAGCGTGAGCTTTATAAACCCCATCATCCTGCCCCATTGTTCTTCCCCTGCAGTGAAACAACTGCTGAGAGAGTCATTTGTGTAGGCCCATAATGACTCTACCCAATTACCAAGTGTGTGAGCTGTGCTCAGCACCAATTATAGCCTCTATTGTCCTCTCATTGGCAAACACACACCGCTCTTTAACGTGCTAATGCATTAGTGCCCCGTGAGCATTAACACAGTCTGGTGGGATTTTAACCTGTTGCCTCAGGACTGGGGTTTACATGAATACAGGCGAGCGGTTGTGCACGGTGAAATAGTGGGAAGAATTATGCCAAGTGCATTTATAATAATGGAGTCTAATCAACCTGACAGCAAGTTTCCACACAAACGGAGCGGACGAGTCAAAAGATATTTGGTTTCCAATTTCGTTCAGATATTAGCCCTAACCAGAGGTAGACAACACAGACACTCGTGCTTCCGTGTATTGTTGTAATAGATACTCAGCCATGTTATAAACCACGGAGATGAATTAATGATTATTTAACAACTTAACAATCCATGAGACTCGTTTATATTTCGAGGGCTTATGTCCCTAAACCAAAAATGGACACAGGTGGTTCAGGTTTTAAGCCCTCGATCAAATTTATCCCTCGGTTACACAGTGCTAATTAGCGCTAACTCACATTTTTGAGCAATTTTAAGCTTGATATGAATTTGTGAGGTAATTACAGATTCATAGCGCGATCTAAGTGATTTAATATTTAGATAAGATTTGTGCTGTTTGTGTGATTTTTTTAATGCATTTAATAAAAATAAAAACAACATGCTAATTACTGCCAACACCCATTAGCTATATTAGCATTGTAGCTCTGATACAGTTTTGTACTCCAAACATGCAGGATGAAGGGATTTCAGATTCAAAATGGCCGCCGCTCTCTGTTTACAGTGGTGTAGTTTTTTAAGATATATATTTATTTTAGATATATTGCATACGGTGTTACAAACCACTTACTAACATTTGAGATTAGTTTTTTTTTTTTTTTTACTTAGTGGTACCACTAAGTAAAAA
>JBCNYH010000005.1:15462929-15479681 GCA_039654325.1 Tandanus tandanus
GTCGGCTGAGATGGGCGCCAGCCTCCCCGCGACCCTAATTAGGAATAAGCGGTTCAGAAAATGAATGAATGAATTCTGCCTAACAAAGCTAAAAGTTTATGTAAGGTTAATGCTAAGTGTTAACGCTAGCTCGGATTAGCCACGTTAAACAAGCTTCAGACACACACAAAAAAATGAGGACATTTTCATGAAAAATAAGAAAAAAGGCACAAATTTCCATTACTGCTGTGGAAATGTTCTGGAATCATCTGTTAATAATTTGTTCAATTTGCTTAGAATAAACAGGTTTAGAATTTTAGAGAGCTAGCCAGAAAATAATTTAACCACATAAGATTTAACCATTTTAAGGTAATTTAATTAGCCAGCTTTATTAGTTCGCCTGAAGTAATGCTAATGCCGTTTTTACCCCTTCATGTCACGTTTGTTTTGTTTTGTAAACGCTCTACCATCATGAGTTGGAGGGCTACCACATGTTTTTTGAGGTACCAGCTTCTGGACAGATTTAAATTTAGATTAAGGAAATAAAACACTAGCGGGTTTGTCAGTGACCAACACCTTTATACTGCCTTCCCACAATCCCTTGGGTCTGGCATGCTACAGCGTGATTGACCGACGTGGGCTGGGTGAGGCTGCCACGCTTTTGTATTTGATACTGATTCCCCCTGACAGGCTAAATATTTGGCTGTGGCCGAGCGAGAAGGTAATCGAGGCCCTTTTTAAGTGCGAGAGAGATGCAACAGAAAGGTAGTTTTGTGTGCAGGTTGTGTGTGTGAGTGTTTCTACGTGTCTGAGTGCTGAGGTTCAGTTGGATAAGTGGTGATGGCAGACTGAAAGCCGCAGTTTGTACTCACTTAACATAATACAACACTCGAGAAGGAGCCATTAGCTCACGTCATTTCTATTGCACGTAACGAACAGCACGTCAAGGAACGCCTTGGATTCTGTGCGCTAACTAGTTCTTCTGATTGACAGACGGAAAACTGATGTCAGTGCTATGTGATGTCAGATGACAGTTGAGTTAACTGATACAGTAGTGATCTCACTTCCTGACTACAAATTCTGTCTTTTTTCTGTGGTCCATCTGAAGCCACGCCCACTTTTTATAGTCTGGGATGCCCAATGGAGTCTCAAGGGGTGTGTTTTTCCATGAAAATGTTATTATTATTTATTGTGAAGCCTGATATGTGACCAGCGATCCGATTCATTCAGTCCCCTATGCTTTATTTCAGTTTTGTTAAAAAACAGTTTGATTTCTACTAAAAATATACAGTGTTGGTGTAGAGAAGTCATGCTTCTTTTACTGAGACTGAATGGCACAAAGTCCACACCTTCTACTAAGACTGACAGGCACAAAGGTCACACCTCCTACTAGGACTGACAAATACAAAGGCCACACCTTCTACTAAGACTGACAGGCACAGAGGCCACACCTCCTACTAGGACTGACAAACACAGAGGCCACACCTTCCACTAAGACTGACAGGCACAAAGGCCACACCTTCTATTAAGACTGACAGGCACAAAGGCCACATCTCCTACAGGGACTTGCAGACTCAAAGGCCACACCTTCCACTTAGCCTGACAGACACAAAGGCCACACCTTCTACTAGAACTGACAGGCACAAATCCACATCTTCCATTAGGGCTGACAGGCATCAAGGCCACCCTTCCTATTAGGACTGACCAGCACAAAAGCAATTTCTCCTACAATGACTGACAGACACAAAACCCTCACCTCCAACTGAGACTTACAGGACAAAGGCTACGCCCCCTACTGGGACTGACAGAACAAAGGCCACACCTCCTACAATGATTGACAAACAAAGGCCACGCCTCCTTCACCGCTCTGACAAGCAAAAAGAAAATATCTTCTATGACTTCAAGGCACAAAGGCCACGCCTCCTACTGGGACTTTGAGGCACAAAGTAGTTTTGTTCTGTCTCTGATCTCGGACAGATGTTGTGTTAGTTGCCGTGGAAACAGACAAGCCGCCGAGACGGTACGACTGAATCTAGCGAACTTGTGTATATGTTTATTTATGTGAACGTGAGTCTGTTTTAATGATAAAGCTTGCGAGAAAGAATGTGCTGCAGTGCCACCCAATCAGCCAATCTGTCCTCATTCCTGCTACAGACTTTACACAAATCATTTTTGCCTTCATGCACAGATAATATACCAACCCACATGTCTTTAAATAAAGAAATAAACCTTATAATACATACTGAGGGTCTCCAACACTCAAACATGGCAATGTTGTTCGGAAAGCTTGAACAGAGTGACAGGTTGATGTTAGCAAGTCGTGACTTCTGATTAATTTGATGACTAATTTAAATATCTATAGTAATAAACACACACGACATTAAAATATTGTAATAGCCAATCAGATGTTAGGTTATTGTTATTGTTATAATTGGTATCGGAGCCTATTTTCAGTGTAACTGTAAACGTCCAGGCGGCGCGGTGGTGTATTTGTTAGCACGTCTGCCTCACAGTAAGAAGGTCCTGGGTTCGGCAAGGGCGTTTCTATGTGGGGTTTGCACGTTGTTCCCATGCTTACGTAGATTTTCTCTGGGTACTCTGGTTTCCTCCCACAGTCCAAAGTCACGCACGTTGGACTGACTGGCTGTTCCAAAGGTGTGAGTGCGAGTGTGAATGGTGGTGTGTGTACCTGTGTGTGTACACCACCTTCGCCCAGGGTCGGCTGAGATAAACTCCAGCCTCCCCATGACCCTAGTGGGATTAAGCGAGTCAGCAAATGGATGGACAGAGATTTGTGTATAAATGTTATAATGTGATATGGATAATATTGGTGGAATATAAAACATCATTTGTGCAAAATGTACACGATTTCTGTCTTTTGGCCTTCGCTAATGTGCTCCAAGAAGAAGGTTGTTGGAGCATAATGATGACTGGTGCGTGTGTGTGTGTGCGTGTGCGTGTGTGTGTGTGTACACTACTCAAGTAATCCAGGCAGTCTGGTGCCATCAGCGTTTTCCAGTGGAATGCACGGGTCAGCTCACGGAGGCAGGACCTGCAGAGTGTCTGGAGGATCAAAGCCGCACTCCACTAAGATAGCAAACTCACACACCCCGTCTGACCTACACTAGTGTGTGTGTGTGTGTGTGTGTGCGTGTGTTAGCATTAGCCAGGCTCCATCGCACACCCGGTGATGACAGGTCTGTCTTTTTAGGCCGAGAAGAGAAACTGCTGTTGAAAGACTGAGTGCTCTGTGCACTTTATGAAACGATCGAATGCTTTCACTGCTCGCTCGAGCTGCAGCTCTTAACTCGTAATAACACACATAAATCAAAAGCCTTCTATCAGGCTCCTAGATCTGGTAATACTCCACACTGTCTTTCGATGATCTGGTTCTGGTACGATCGCTGCTGGCTTGATGCGTCGTCCACTGTAGTGTTTTTTTCTACGTACAGTAGAGAGCAGTGAAGATGATACAGCACCACTTTTGTCTAAAAGGGCTCCTAATAAAAAGAAGTAAAAAATGACTTCTCTTTAATTTTTGGGTGAAAATATAAATAGCATTGTTCAATACATTTTCACCCAAAAATTATAGAGAAGTCATTTTTTACTTTTAGATAAAAGTGTTGGTGTATAATCTTCACTGCACACTACTGTATATCCAATATCTAATTCTTCTGCTTGTAGCTTTCTGGATTTGTGTCCCATTTTCTGGTGCCGTCGAAGGTCCGACACGGTCTGCACCTCCCAAAAACACTCAACCTTTCTTCAGAAGATCATCAGAGCACGTCGATCCTTCAGCCTCGTAGCGCAGAACTGCTGCGTGATCATAATCAGAAATTCCCTTCACACCCTGAGTACTGCTTGGCTTTATGATAAACCATTAGGATTTACGATCTCACTGTCTGGTGCCAAACTTAAGAGGATTAGCTCCCTTTAGAGTCTGGTTTCTCTTGACGTTTCTTCACCATGTCATCTCCGGGAGGTTTTTCCCCCTCTGGTGTCTTCACTGGACAGATACCATTGAACTAAATTGAATATATATGTCTGTTTTTTTATATTATATATATTTATATTATATATATCCGAGGTGGTAGAGTGGGGTAGTGGTGAGTGATGTACACCTCACAGCAAAAAGGTCATGGGTTTGAGTCCCAGGTTCAACGAGGTCGTTTTTACATGGAGTTTTCATGTTCTCCCCGTGCTTGCCTGGGTATCCTCTGAATACTTTGGTTTCCTCCCACAGTCCAAAGACATGTACATTAGGCTAACTGGCTATTCCAAATTGCTCCTAGGTGTGACTGTAAATGGTTGTGTGTGTTTTTTCACTCACCCAATGATGGCTGAGATAGGCACCAGCCTCCCCACGACCCTAGTAGGATTAAGCGATTCAGCAAATGAGTGAGTGAGTGTTTTTCATCAGTCATCTTTATTGCTGGAGTATAAAGTGGCAACTAATGAATCTTTTGGCCAACTGGATGGTCTTGTCCATGATGAACCAAATTATCATTGGACTGGAAAGAAGAACGCTTCTGGTCTGGTTTTCTTGATAATTGGCGCTTTCGGAAAACTGTCTGGAAAGTTCTCTTAGACTGCCAGAGAACCATGGTTGGGCTCCTGAGCAAGATCTTAAACCTGCAACTGCTAATCCAAGCTCTAAACTTGGATTAGATTGTACCTCGGGTGGTTTGAGGAACTGTCTGCCAAAAAAAGAATGGAGACGCATCGGAGAACTTCCTTTAACAAGGAAGATCACATCCAGCACGACTGGCGTGATCGTCCATCTCTTTTTTCCCCCAAATCTTTCCTCTTGGACAGGGGGATGGTTAACACGCTGGTTTCTCAGCTTTCTTTCTGATGCTTGGGTGGGATTGTGGATTTTGGCTTCCTAGCTAACCTTGGATGAGCATGAGCACTGGTTGTCAAGCAAGATTCTGGGCAAATAATCCACTAAAGAGCACTTAACAGCTCTAAAGTTGTTTAAGAAGGACGATCATTTGTAGGTTGCCAGATTTTGGTGAGAACATCATCAAAGCTAATGTGTAAAAACGTCAGTGTCATGAGAAAGAGGTTCATATCCCTCGAGTAAGTCAAGCAAGAATATTAGCATGGGAGCGTGAAGCTGTTCATCCATGGCCGGAGGCTCGGTTGATGCTAGTCCAGGAAAGACTGACGACCAGGTGCAGATCACCAAATTCTGGTCGTAATTGCATCGATGCTAATTTGTGAAACTAGCTTTGGTGCCAAGATGTTGTGAAAGGTCACTTCTGTAAAAAAAAAAAAAAAAGAAGTTGCTTTAGAACAAGTTAAGTCAGTAACACTCCAGCAACCTCCCAGCCTATAAAACACTCCCCCCACCTTCAAGTTAATGTTTAACCTGTACGATCACATAATGTGTATAATAAATAACCAAAGCTATTAAAAGGCAGACTGGTTCTCTCGGGATGTCTCGCTGACTCTCTCGGTTTCCTCTCACTTGTTTGTTCTGTTCTTTTATCCTCCTTTCTATCCCCATGAGTCTGGTTTAAATTAGCCCTTTTCTATTCTTTCCCGTTTCTCTCCTGAGCAAACACGCTGCAGATCCTGGGCGCCGCTTTTCAGTTTAAAACTTTACCTCAACGCTAACACCGTCCTCACTGATCTTTTTTTGCGATCTCGCGGTGACCACATAACAAAAAGGCATCGAGGGGAAATCCGTGCCTGGATGACGTCACTGGCATCGCGTGCTTGAGCCTTTTTTGCTGCTTGTCTGCATTCCCGACTGGTGGAATGGTTGATGTCATGAGCGAGAGAAGAAAAGATTAAAGCCATTTAAGTAAGTAAAGCAGGTCTGTTAGCATGGAAATGTGGCGCTGTCCATCAGAGGAGACGGTTGGCGTATGAGACGACGCATTAATCAGTCAGCATACCAATGCTAGTGCAGGAAAGTTGCTAGTCTCGGTACTCTGAGATCTGAGATTCGAAACATGTTTGTGTTGTCAGGACTGAGCAGGGTTCGACTGACCGTGAGCAAAATGTATGTGAAAGGGAAAGTGTGACCTGGAGCTAATAGCACGCCGTGAACCTCTTCCATTAAGACGTCTGGCACGCCAGTCGTCTCTGTGTGTCTGCAAAGTCTGTCCAGTAAAGTGGGCTAGTGTTCACTCAAAGCTTGAGTTTCTCGGATAACATCTATACCTTCTGCACGATAGAGAGGTAGGGAAGTCGTTATTTGGTCTTGGTGTTCAGCCATGTAAGTCGAATCGCCTTTTCCTGAAGTGTTTTTGGATGTCAAGCTGAAGATTAAAACAGAAGGACGAATTACACCCCCTGATGTCCTGCCATGTTGGAACTAAACACTAAACACGTTGACAGGTCGACCTGCTCCGCAAACTTTGGCTAAGAAACCACCCACAGGCGTGACCGGGTGAAAGTGACCCGTACTTTCCTCGCCCGGTGTTTGTTCCGGTATGATTCATGAGAAGACTCGTGTCCGTTTCTGATCACTCGCTCTGGCGGCTCACACAACACGACTAACCCCCAGTTCAAGGTTTTATCATTGTTTTCAATGCTTTAGCCAGTTTGCACCTGTTTTACATCACCATCACCTGCTGCCTCCGTCGTACTGAAGTCAAGAGTGACCGACAACAGCACAGCCAAATTTCAGAGAGAAACGGAGCGGAAGTCTATCAAGACAAGTGTGTATGCTCAGGACTGAGGTCCCAGGAAGCCTGGGATAGGCCACGTTAAAAAGAAAATAACCTCCATTCATCCTAACATGCCTGAAAACGCAAATCACATGACCATTTACATACACTGGGCTTACGAATACGGGCATCCCAATGGCTTACTCTTTATAACCGACAGCAATGGTTCTTTTAAATGCCTCTCACCACAGACAGGGAGAAACATGGCTGGCCTTTGTTAATTCAGTTAGCTGCACTGGGGGGGCAGCAGTGATAGAGCAACCCGGTGATAGTGGGGCTTGAACCCCCGACCTTCGGATCAGTAAACCAGCACCGTACCACCAAGATATTCTACTATATTTGCTGTTGAGGCAAAACATAAATTCTATACAGTAGAGATTCTGCCTGTAGATATTTTATTACTGTGTGAAAAGTTGTTTTTTTTTAATATAGAATTTGACTTTATATTCACTTTTTTACTTATTTACTTGTTTGCTTTCTTCTTGCCCTAGAGAAGTAGCGATTTCCATTACAAAGAATTATTGACTTTTATAGAACCACAACTCTTTGATATCTGGTGCCACGGGTGTTTATACATGCGTGTGTGTGTGTGTGTGTGTGTGTGTGTGTGTGTGTGTGTGTGCGTGTGTGTGTATGCACGCGCGTGTGTGTGTGTGTGCACATAAATGAACCCATCGAGGCAGATCACAGGAAGAAATGTAATTCATTCAGTCCAAACTCTCTTCTTCTTCTCCTTCTCGCTCTCTACACCCCCCCCCCCACCCCCCACTCACACACACACTTTTTCCTTTCTTTCATTCCCTCTTATTCTAAGAGAGCACCCCCCTACCCCCAGCCACCCCCCATACACACCCCCACCCTACCTCCTCTTCCCCACTCGTGATTTAAGATGCTGAAAGGGGCTCGGCCCCGGAGCAGATGGGAAAAGTTTTTTTTTTTGTGGCCGGCGGGGTGGCGATAGGCTAATTTGAGTGGCATAAAGCCGGCCCGCTTTCAAATGCAGAGCAGGATGCTTTGATGAGCGAGGGATGAAAGTGACGAGAGAGGAGAGGACGACTGGAGGGGGGGGAGAGCTGGCTCTTTGTCCCGGATGAGAAGGCATCTGCCGCCCTCTGGCCTGGACGAGACCCTGAAACAATGGCCGCCAGGGCTAGAGAGTGTCATCACACGACATGAAAAGAGGCCTTCCGCACTAGAGAGTGTATTAGACTGAGAAGGAATGAGTGTGTGTGTGTGTGTGTGTGTGTGTGTGTGTGTGTGTGTGTGTGTGAGAGAGTGAGGGAGTGATGAGAACTCTCTTAAATTCACGCCGAAGCTGAATGCTCCACAGTGCGGCGTTGTTCGCCGGGGCGGCCGGCGGCGTGATTGATTTTTCCCCGTTGAGAAACAAATAAACTTGTTATTTGGTTGAAGGGAGAGCTATTGAGAGCGATCTAAAGAGAGTAGTTTGTGCGAGTGTGTGTGTGTGTGTTTGCGTGTGTGTGTAATCAGGGGCTGTGGGCACATTGCAGGGCCAGTGGGTAAACACAGCAGAATTTCATGGTGAGACAAGAGCGAGCTCCTGAAACAGGACCAACAAAAAGAAGAGAAGTAGAACTAATTGAAAGAAAAGCAGCACGCTGCCTTTGATCTCGGAGAAGACTCCCTGATGTTAGCACTTTGTTTTTTGGAAACAGAAAGAGGGAGAGGGAGTGCGAGAGAAAGAGAGAAAGAGAGAGAGAGAGAGAGAGAGAGAGAGAGAGAGAGAGAGGGGGAAAGAGCAACAGAAAGAGAGAGGAGGGGGGGACGCTTTTGTTCCTCATCTAAGCTTGGATCGAGAAAAGAAGTGCGAGAAATGAATACTGTTTAAATCTTAGGTCATTCCTTCGCGTAAATATGCACGGCGCTAAACTAAATAGCGAACGCTTAATGTTGCTCATGCTGGGGTCGTACAGTACTTTAAGATGAATCGCGGTTTTGTTTTTCTTTTCTCTTTTCAACATGACACGAAGACGATCGGAGAATGTTTTGGTGTTACGTAATCTATAATAAATGTGGAATTAACTCATGAAGAGCGTTAAAATAACACGGATTTTACAAGTCGTGCTTCCAGAATTAAAAGCACGGTTCATCCTCGCGTCATACACACCACATGGACGGCACATCCGACGTCTGTAACACACAAGATAAAAGATCGAGTAGTCGATAGCTTTGAGCTGCAGTGTCGTGCCAATACACTGTTTTGCACTTGCTGCATATTTGTTCAGTAACCTGATCGACGCGGTCGCGGAGTCTAGGACGGGAAAGCAGGCCGACCGATGACTCCTCAAACTACAAACTCGTCATTCATACAACAAACATTTGCGAAATTTCTTCTTATTATTGCCAACGTCCTTCATGAAAAAGAACTTGTCGTGAAGATGCCTCCAAACTCCTGACGTCTTCACGTCTAGGTTCCAACCAGCGGCGTTCTGGCACCGGATCTGAACCTGTTTAGCTGACCAAAAACCAGATGCTTGAGCGGAAAGTGCAGAACCTCATCAACGAGAAATGGCTATGAGAGCCATTCATTCATTCCTAATTAGGGTTCGCGGGGAGGCTGGCGCCCATCTCAGCCGTCTCTGGGCGAAGCCGGGGTACACCCTGGACAGCTCGCCAGGCCATCACAGGGCCAACACATACATACAACCATTCACACACACTCACACCTAGGGGTACTTTGGAACAGCCAATCAGCCTACTGGGCATGTCTTTGGACTGTGGGAGGAAACCGGAGTACCCGGAGGAAACCCACTCAAGTGTGGGGAGAACCTGCAAACTCCACACAGAAACGCCCGGAGCCCGAGAATCGAACCCAGGACCTTCTTGCTGTGAGGCAGGCGTGCAAACCACTGCGCCACCATGCTGAAAACCATGTTGCTATAGAGACGATGCGTCCATTTGATATTCTATACACTTCATCCATCACGATTTATCTCTTACAAATTACAGCTTTATTTTCCATCACAGCTCAAATTTTGAAATTAAAAAAAAACTGGATTTGGAACCCAGGGCCTTGCTGTGAGTCGGACGTGCCAACCACTCCACCACCGTGACACCCCATCCTGAAATAATTTACCTAAATAATTTACTGTCTGTTGCAGGTGATTTTTGCCCTCAATCAGACGCTGCTTCAGCAGGAGAGTCTCCGGGCCGGGAGTCTGCAGGTCCCCTACACTACCGAGGATCTCATTAAGCACTACAACTGCGGCGATCTCAACTCCATCATATTCAACCACGACACTTCACAGGTAGCATCCACTACAAACAGTCAGCAAATGAACAGCTACCACAGGAGTGCAAGATGAAACCATGAGACCAATGCCCAAAACTTTCTTTTCTTTCAGGTGCCCAACTTCAACAACGTCACTCTGCCTCCTAGCGAACAGATCACAGCTCAGGAGATTGACAGCTACTTCCGTCAGGAGCTCATCTACAAGCGCAATGAGCGAATGGGCAAGAGGGTGAAAGCTCTGCTGGAGGAACATCCCGACAAGAGCTTTTTCTTCGCATTTGGAGCTGGTCTGTACACTAACCTAGCGGTTCACCTTTTTTAATAACGCTTTGTAATGCAGATTGGGGTGGCTGTCTTAGCATTTTAGCATAACCAGGGTTTTCGTGACTATCACTTGTCTGTCTCTTGCGAATTTGGTCAATGGTGAAATTTTGTGTTACATGATGCCTATAAGGATCTTTTTTGTTTTTTGGTTCTGAACACCATGATCCGTTCTCCTCTGCAATACGTTTTCCCAACGCTCATCCCCAGTTCAACGTGAGGTCGCCTGAAGATCATCGGCAGGCCAAGAGCAGGCATAACATGAAACAAGCCCCAAATCTGATTATGGCTACTTAGAGCAAATGACTTAAATTCTTTTCCTTGTAAGTGCCGCACTCGTGCAGGGAGGAGAGGGCTTAGTGTACCAGCATTTAAGTCAAAATGACTGTAATCTGCTATTGAACCGCTACAGACAGCTAGCGAGGGACTAATAAACAGCAAAGTCGCTTTCTATCACAGGTCCTGAGGGCCGAGTTGAAAACGGACAACTTATAGACTCCAGCAATCTGTTTATTGCCATATCATTGGCTTCATTTAATACTAAACTGGAAGCAAGGGAGTATATAAAAGGTAGGAAGTATATGAACTTTGGAGAGTTCATGAGGTTACTGCGGAGGGGCCTGAAGTGCAGTGGAGGAGACTCGACTCTTGAGGAATCCAAAGCTTTCCCACCCTACGTCCTTGGAAGGGTTAAACATAAAAGCCAAAGGGGGTTACTTTGGGTTGTTGCACTACTGAATCTTTAAACCCCTAAATGTTCAAAAAACCTTTGAGAAACCCTACGCTTCATTGCAATATTACCAAGCGTAAAAAGGCCACAGTGCTTTTAAAGTTCATCAGTGTATTTCCCTTAGGTGTTAAACTCCAGCTCTTCCAAAAGTATGACTTCACTTTTACTTCTAATGACAGTGCGTGAATGCTGTAAAGTGCAGGTTCAGTAGAGAGAGCTCTTCACGCTACCTGGGAGAAAGATGAAGTCACTGGCGTATGTTCGGAGTACTGAATTGTCTGAAGTGAGTAGCGCGACTTGGACAGACACTTTCCACAAAAAAAAAAGATTCTGATTCACTCCCACTTATGTCGTGCACACTGGCATCTTGCCACCCACATACTAGACGGTACAAGATGCATCTAATTAATAGTAAAGGACAAGCAGTGGCTTCATTCCTCTTTCATCCTCCCCGAAAATGGTTTGGTTTTGGACAATGCAGCAAGACTTTAATCTTTAGTTAAATTTGATAGTTTGGTTTTCCAAACTAGGATCTTAGGATGATCTAACCCAGCCAACATTTGTATCATTTGGGTAGCAATTGAGGCCCGATGTGAGATCGTCCATAGTGGCCTTATGTGTATGTGCCCCCCCAGGGTCATACCAGGTCTACGTGGGCTCCAAGTAGGCATGCGCATCTTAACTGGGACCCACTTGGGTCAACTAAGTGGGTCCCACATTGTCAAGCGCAGATGGGCTCCCTATATAGGTCCTAGTTGAGTTATTGTTGGGAAAAGAATTCATGTGGCCATTTGATATGGAACCCACAGATGATCCCATATGGGGCCCATTTTTCAGCCCACTTACTACGCATGTATAAATGTTATCTGGGTAGCACTTTTGGGAAGACAGTTTTATGGTGAAACAGCACAACTAATCTCTAATCTGGGGTAAATATTAACTTTGCTAGCAAAGCAGTTGCTTCCAAGGATGGGACTTCAGTGGCCAGGCATTGGTGTATGAGGCAAGATTTAAATTTAAGTGCCTTACTGTTGACTGACTTGGTTGAAATAACTAGCACAGCTAAAAACAGATACAGTATACAAAAAGGCCTTGATCTCTCAAACTAGGGTCTGGAACTGTTCTAAGCAGATGAGGGTGGATGTGCTAAATATGTTGGTAGATCAAATCAGTGGTAAATATTGATGTTAGCAGTAAAGCAGTTGCTTCTGAAGAACAGGACTGTTTGAGGTCCAGTTTTGCTTTAGGTTCCATGCTTCAATTGGATTGATTTGTCTGAAATATCGAGTATGGGGCAGTAGTGGCTCAGTGGTTAAGGCTATGGGTTACTGATTAAAAGGTCAGAGGATCAAGCCCCAGTACCAACAATCTGCCAATGTTGGGCCCTTGAGCAAGGCCCTAAGCACAACTGCTAAGTTGTACAAACATGATGGAATGTGAGTCGGTCTGGATAAGGGCATCGGCCAATTTCTGTAAATTTAATGTGGTGTTATGCATAGCTTGCACACCAAAAACACCTTGGTCAGATTAGGAGGGGCATCTAGCCATCTCAATGCTAACATTCTAGAGAATCGTTCATCAAATCAGCGGTACACTTTGGCGCCATTACTTCCACGGCTAAGAATTCATCAGCCAGGTATTGGACTGGAAATGTTTTTCCTTCATGGACTTTCCCTCTTTTAAAATTCAACCACCCGTCCATGAAGCATCTGTTTACCTCTGCAGAAAAATGCGATAAGATAAGAAAGGGGGGTGGGGTGTGAAAAACACACAAGTCGGGGCCATGTTTACACGTTCCAGGTGTAAGACAATGTGGAACGCACGGTTGATCATGTTAGCGTTTCGAATTCCATCATAACGAAGCGCCCATCGGTGGGTTAGATCACTGATTGGAAAGATCTGGAAGGAATCAGACCAAGGAGTCTAGAATATCACCTTCTAATGCTGCGTACATAAACCCAGGCTAACAAACACTGGGTTGGTTGAAATGAATCTTGTTAGGCAGGGCATATAATTAGCACCTCTTTACTGAAACAATTAGAGCTCTTTGTTGTATTAGTTGGATTGTTGACACATGGAGGGGGGGGGCTCTTGATAAGCAGACTGGAGACGGACATGTCCAAACATCGATTGGATTTTTAGCTAGAGGTTTGGGATGCGTTGAAATTTGTGTACATTGACGCCATATTGCCATTTAAAACCAGGAACTACACCCAAAACATGCTAATGTTAATCAAGACCACCTATCACAGGTGGAGCTGTCTTTTTTGGTTTTATTGATGTTCTTCTTTTCCGCTGTCTGCTTCCTCTGGCGGATTCAGCAGGATAACTCCAAAAATAAGTCACCTATCGCCATGAAGCGTTCAGAATCTCTCAATATACCCAAAAGACAGCTCGAGTTTGATTGCTGGCTTCATACAAAATCAGGAAAGTGTTATTTTTAATCATTGTATCCAGCTAGGTATTTGTTTAGCGTAGCGGCATTGAAAGAACCAAGCGCACCAGCTATAGCGCTAATATATTCGGCGGATCTGGTAGGTTAGCTTTGTATTTTCATGACTTTGCAATGGCAAATGAAATCATCAAATTATAAACATTACACCATCAGAATTTTGTAAAGGTGTGAGAAGATGCAAGTAAACTTGTTTAACTTCCAACACAAGAACACCTTCAATGAATAGAATGAAGGCTTCAGTAGAAATTAGCGCTAGCCGCCAGCCTCAGCTTGTTGCCTCCCAACAATGTCCGTGTCTGGACGGTGTTCACAGTGAATGCCAAGTCAATTTTTCTCCAGTTCTACTTTAGGAATTGTGAGTTTATAGTCAAACATTAGAGGTGGGAGTTAATAAAATGGTTTTCAGTATAATAACCAAATTTGGAGGCACCGCGATCGCACAAGGTGTAGGACGAAATATCATGAAAACAGCCCCAGAAAAGGTTTGGTGGTGTTTGAAGAAAGGATTATCTGACCTGTAGATGACTTCTCAAGCAATCAGACCGGCTCTTTCAGACAGATATGCTCTGATTACGGAGATAACGTGATTAGTAACAGGAAGATAAGCAAACACACTGCTAGTTAATAGTCAACAATTGTTAGCGTGCTAAAAAAAAGAGAAAGAAAAGATGGAGTAAGTAGCTGAATGAAAGGGACAGATGTAAGAGGTGAAGACGGGAGGGGATAAAAATGATGAATTTTTGTATATTTAACGAGGCAAAATGGGTTCAAACTCCACTGACTGCTGGACGTTATAATCCAGCTAGCATGACAAGCGCATTAAGATTTGATTATCATTAGAGTTAAGGCAAGTCTATGGTATGATTACTGCCTGAGTAATTTTCAGTCTTTGACAGATTTCCAAAAATTAATTCTATGGTAGCGGGTGGCACAGTGATGTAGTGGTTAGCGCGTCCGCCTCACAGGTCCTGGGTTCAAGTCCTGGGCTCGGCGAGGGCATTTCTGCAGAGTACAGCAGAGTACCAACATCTGAGACGCTGATATGGGGGGCACTGGTTGCGTTGGGATGGAATGACCCAGTAGGTACAAATGGCTCACTGGTACAAGTGCCTATTTGTGCGTGTGTGGTGTGTGTGTGTGTGTGTGTGTGTGTGTGTGTGTGTGTGTGTGTGAGCGCGCAAGTCACATCAGCACAGCTTCACAGTCCGTTGAGCCACAGGAAGTGTGTGAGTGAAAGCAGAGACAGGGCTAATAGGGCAGTCCCTAACAAGGTATGTGTTTCATGGCCCGGGTCTGTGGGGATTGCTTTACAAGATTCTGAGTACAGGGAGGTGAGGGAAGGTGATCTCGACCCCAATCACCTAAAACCCCGCAACCTGACCCTGTCTTAACCCGCTCTAATGTTGATGTTAAACGGTGTCGTATGATAAGTCAAACCAACTGGACGTATTAGTAGTCAGAATTCCGTGACTCGTCCGATAAAATCAGACGCTGGCAGCTTGTCTGAGCTCCGCTAAGACGTCCAATGAACTTCGGACCTCACGACTCTTCAGATGGAACTTAGAACTTCACCATTGATCCAATTATTAATAATAATAAGCATTTTTGCAAATAATCTAATGATCTCATAACTTTGCCACACATCCAGGAAATTGTGGACATGAACTTTGTAGCTCATCCAATACACTCAGAACTTTGTAATGCTACTATCACACTGTCTCCTACCTTACCACGTAAGCGGCGTGTTCTATATGTGGGTCAAAAGCCAAGAACTGAGGCGTTGTGGTGGATATAGAAGGGGGTTGGGCACACTGCGGTCATTGTCATTCATTCCAGAGCAGTCAAAACATTCACATCTCAAGTAAGAGCCAAAATATGTTTTCGGCGCCGCGGGTTTCGTGAACGATGAGTAAGGATTGAGTGTTCGCCACGGTTCGTCTCAACACACACGGCCACAAACACACCTGCGCTTTCACACACAGCTCAGATCGTGCCTGCCACCAAGTCATACACGATATTTGTGATGCGCTTGCAATCAGTATTATGTCAACTAAAGCATTCGCACGGTGTAACAGATGCTCACTGCTGCACGGCTTTCGCATTCATGGCATATGAATGACGTATCAAAGCTGCTACGTACGAGCTACGGCTTTTTAAGTGCAGACTGTAAAGAAACGCTGCACCCCGGAATACAAGGCGATCGTGTAGCTATGGAAGCTAGCGTTGCTGTAACATTGCTTTACTGCCACATATCCTAATGTCCAGTTTGTTTGACCTTGTCATGACAATCCATACGCCTGGACAACTGCAAATCCTTCCAGACATTTATTTCCCACACATTATCAGGTTGTGACCTGCACTAAGCTACCGGCCAATCCTGCACAAAGCTGTATTTTAACAGCAAGCAAATCCTGTTTGCACCAAACGAATGTTTACGACACTATAAATATTCTGAATTGTGGTTCCATGAAATATGGTGTTTGTTTGCTACGCAGAGCTATTTACGCACGGAGGAATTCCTCTCACGATTCCTTCTGAAGACAGTCAGCGGAAAACCAAAACCAGTGTGGTCATTTTCTCTTTTAGTCACTTCCCTGTCTCTCCATTCTCGAGTGGAGGAATCTGTGGAATGTCAGCGAAATCAGTAAAGAGTGATGTCGCAGTCATATGCCGTGTGACAGAGGTACAGGTTATGTAGGTCACGACCCCGGATTGATCAGAAAGATGGAAGTTAATGGGGTAGAAGGACCTCGGCGCGTCGTTAGATTGCGATCAAGCCATTCCTGTAGCTAGTTAACTGAATGAAGTGGCTGAATGTAACACTAGCGCTAGACGCCTTATCTATAAACGTTAAGAAATAAAGAACAGATGACTGTTTGCAACAATGAGTTCTGTCCATCTGGAAATTATTCTAATGTTGTAAATTAAATTAATGAAGAAATCTAGATTTTTTTTTTTTTCCTTTTATCACGTGTTTATCACGTGCATGCCTCCCTGTATCACAAACAAAAATATCAACATTCAGGGTTTTTTTAATTTACCTTGTATTCATTCCTTAACCACTCAACATTCTGCAAGATTCTAGCTAAATAATGAAGTTAATGCAAATATTATGAAGTTTTATCTGGTCATCGAGCTTGACAGTTGATTTGGTATATACTACACTGGAACGCAAGCGCAAAAAAAAAAAAAAAAAAAAAAAAAAAAAAAAAAAAAAAAAAAACACCCCAAACAAAACCCCCCCCCCCCCCCGCCCACCCCCCCCCACCCCCCCCCCCCCCCCCCCCCCCACCCCCCCCCCCCCCCCCCCCCCCCCCCTCCCGCCCCACCC
>JBCNYH010000005.1:15481875-15503177 GCA_039654325.1 Tandanus tandanus
GGGGGAGGGTGTGTGGGGGGGGGGGGGGGGGGAGGGGGGGGGGGGGGAAACAAACAAAAAAAAAAAAAAAAAAAAAAAAAAAAAAAAAAAAAAAAAAAAAAAAAAAAAAAAAAGCACACTAAAACAAGATTTTTATGCTTTATATCATACAATTTTTAAATCATGACAGACATCGGTGCATAATACCAATGTAACAGCATCTCTTTAATTCTCTATTTGAGTCTTAGTGTATATACTACATGGAAACATTAAATAATTAATAATTAATGGTTACATTAAATAATTATTAATTAATGGTTACATATTGTAACCATGACAAAGGCAGGACAGGTGAGCTCAAGCCTAAGTAAGCACTGTGAAGCCAATTTATCCAGAGTTTAGTATATTATTAGACCAAAACATTAGTGAACTGCACTTTGTAAAGGTGTTTTAGTATATACTGCATGATAACATAAGAAAAACTAGAGGGGCTCTCAGAGTGGCCTCTAACAAGGCTTTCATTCATGAATCTGATCATAACGCCCAGCCATTTTAACTTTGAATTAACATGCACTTAAGAAATAGAAAGCTGTGGAAGACAGATGGAAATGTTTAAGAGTAACTCAATACAGGTACCTGCGCAGGCACTCATGAGTCGCATGGTGCCGTTTGTCATATTTTTTCCCCCGCGGACTCGCACGATCTGTTTACAAGTTATTGAATCCTGCCGTAGGGAACCATTCTGGGCGAGAGAATAGCCGAGCAGCTGTTCGACCCATCACAGAGTCCTTAGTAGAAAAACCACAATTTCAAATATTTGTGGGCATGTAATTGCGACCGCGGCTGTAAGCTTCAGTGTTTACGCTCGGATCTTGTATTCTTTTCACACACAATTAAATTCCCTGTAGAGTCCCTCCTCAGAAGACGTGCTAAGTGAGGACCTGGGTTAGATCTCACAGGATGAAATGTGTCATGGAGCAGAAAGAGAGGGTTTGACGTTTAACCAGGCCTTGTTGCTTTCTCTCAGACACTCGAGCACCTTCCCAGATCAGTCATTAGAAGCATGGCGCTAATTAATAGTTAGCAATTATTTAAAAATGCTACAGAAATGTATTATAAATATATTTATAAGTGTTTTTTGTAAGCTTGTCACATATCTGGTAAAGATGTCAAAACAACTTTTATACCCACAAAATAACACATGTACAAAATAACTCCGTGTATAGAGTAGCATTAAAAATGCATCAAGCTCTCCAGTCACCCAAAATGGTCATTAATGTGAAGGGGACCGGAGCGGCGTGAAACTGGCGTTCCAGCCTCACCGCTCTTTACGAGGGTTGGTGTTTTGCACAGGGGTGATTTATCACCGTGCGAATGACTGTGAAACCGTTTACGAGCGCCGTGTACGAAGAGCTGTAGCCTGGAAACACTTCCACCGCCGCCAGCGCCGAGGTGGCAACACGGCGCCGACGGGGTGCCAAGCAGGTGCCAACAAGATCACCGAGGTTTACTGGTCCTCAAAATCAGTTCCACTGTCTGGTATCTACGTACAAATTCATTTCCTGACGTTTTACTGGGTTCATGTTCGCGGTATTGACTAATCCTACTTGCAGACTTGGCAGCAGAGTCACCCTGGCTGCTACATTCACGCCGAAAGAATTCAGAATTAAAAAGAAACACACAACTAGCCGTTATCTCATTATTTTTATGCATCGTCGCTACACCATGTGGGCATGCTAACAGTGAAACTATGCAGCGCTAGCAAGCCTTGACAGCCCCCTTTGATAAAAGGAACGAGCTGAATCCAGTTCACCTCCACACTTTGACCCTCGAGCTGTGGCTACACGCACCTGAAATTGAATTTTTTCTTTTTTTTGCCCTGAGCCAACTTTTTGCACTCCCAAACAGTCAGCGATTATGATAGAGAGAGAAGTATCTGGTGATTAGCGGCTCACGGAGCAGCTGAAGGATCGTGCGGGCCCTTTTAAGTCCTCAAGACTGGAGGCGGGATGGCTACGAGGTAAAGACAGTGCGATAACGCCGCTCCCTGAGCGGTTTATGGCCTGTTTTCAGGTGCTTGAAGGCACTTTTACCCCCTCGCTCCACTCTTTGTTTTGGAGAGCCTTTAAGACTGTAGGATTATGTTGGCCTTATTGGATTCTCTTAATAAAGTGCAGGAGCAGTGGGGTCAAAGTTCAGAGGTGCCTCAAAGTCTTCGTGAGGATCACAGTGTGTTGCGTTTACGAAGACGCCGGACTTCTGTAGATCATAGAAAGAAAATAGAGAGTCAGAAAGTAGAGAGGTGTGTCATCAATAAAAATTAGATGTAGATCTCATTCAATATTTTAAAAAAGTGGATTCTAGTGTTTTTGTTGCATTAACAAGATCATTTTAGCGTACGTTATTAGCGAAGTATTTATTCACTTTAAACCAGTTTAAGCAAATAATTTCCATAAAGCGGGCGGCACGGTGGCGGACTGGCTAGCACGTCCGCCTCACAGCAAGAAGCTCCAGGGTATGAGTCCCGTGCTCGGCAAGGGCGTTTCTGTGTGGCGGTTGGATATTCACCCTATGCTTCTGTGGGTTTCCTCTGGGGGCTCCGGTTTCCTCCTACAGTCCAAAGACATGCACATTAGGCTAACTGGCTGTTCCAAATTGACCCTCGGTACGAGTGTGAATGGTTGTATGTGTTTTTTTTCTTCTTTAAACTGATCTGCCATTTTGTCTAGATACTCATGTGACTTTTATCTCTGCGCTGACTGGTTCATACAGGCCTCTTTGAGGATACGGATATCCAGTTTGCCCGCACACGACGAACTTCAGTTGCCGACAACCCAGTATCTGGATCTCGAGTTGCTTGAAATGAAATATGGCAACACTTTTGGAGCTTGTTGCTGGAGACAAAATATCCAGGTGCTCTTCCCGGCACACACGGCTTTTTTTCAGGATATTCAGTCGTCGGCAACAGAAGCTCCAGTTTCAGGAAACTCGAGTCTCCCGAGTGTGCGGCGCTTAAAGCTGCATCTTAACATAGCATGAAGTACATTATATATATTAATAAATATACTTATTAAAAAGGAGATCGGAGGAAATGATTTTGTAAAGAGCACAGACGTACACAGTTCCTAATGAGTAAAGCGTGCTCTGGAGACAATATTATTGCTTTTTGGCATTATAAGAATCTCTGAATACCTCACTTGCAGTGCAAAGGATTGTGGGTTTTTTTTTTTTTTTATACATTTTTTAATTTTTTTATTTCTTGTACCGGTTAGGTTGCAAAAGTCCCATTTGATCAAAACACTCCGACTGCATCCGGGGAACAGTAACAAACCAATTTGTAAGTCTGTATACTGTACACGCCTAAACTGTGAGTCTTATACGCGTTTGGTTGTACACAGAGCCCTCCAACATGTGCCCCATGATGCACTGCTACGCTGGAGAAACATAAACACTGTGCACTTAGTCAAACTCTTGCTACCAAACACACACACACACACTGAATGAGAAACCCAAACGCAGCTTCCTGACTGTGTATGGAATTTCTGTCCATCAGCATTAGTGTTCTTACCGCCACGGCCACCGTCACGCTGACTCGACAGATCTGACGCAGAGATTAAAGCCAGCTTAAACGCCGCCCTGGCTCGGGAACAGACACGTGAGATGACACGGTCACACACATCGATCGGCTCCTGTTTATTTTTACTGGAGCGTTTATGTTGAGCTCGTTCCTGTTCTCCTGCTTTCTCTTTCCTTTACGTTCGGGTCATTTCATTACGCTTAGGTTGGCGTAAGGGACAGCCTTCAAAACCTGGTATCCGTGTGTCATTATTCACCCTCTCTCTCACACACACAAAGAAAGAGTAGAGGCAGGAACCATGAAGACACGGCTCTGTGGTACGATCTACATCAGACGCATCGGTGAATCGCGGCAAAAATTGAAGCCGAGATCGGCGCCATCTTGGTGAGGCCGCTTAACTGTTGAACGCCAAACTCAAATGGCGTGAAAAGATGGGAAAACTATAAATACTTAGGTTTGAGATTTACGTTTTGTTTGAATAAAAAAACCTAAAATATCATTAAGTATTCGTGAAATTAGTGGTTAAAGTTTGAATGTATAACATTCTGACCGTTAGCAGTTAAAGTTTCCGGGGGTTTTTTGTTTTGTTTTTGTTTTAATAATGAGATCAGTGATTAGGAGTAACAGCTAGCAAGATAGCTAACTACAGCTAGCTAGACAGCTAGCTAAGCTAAGCTGTGGTGTTTCATCCCAGGACACAGCATCTCTATACATTTACCCTGATTCTATGAATAACTAGAAAGAACACGAACACACACACACACACACACACACACACACGTATTTTTGCTATCCCAAACATTTAGACAGTTAACTAGCTACTAGTTAATGGCTAGTAAATTAGCCTGTACGTTATCACAGGTTGACACTTTTGTGATTTCATCTTCATCATATTCTCCATTTTAATCACCAAACACACTGTGATTTATTCAGCAACAGCCAAACTTATCAAAATCCACAACAACCATGTTAGCGAGCTAGAACCTTAGCTAGCTAGGTGGCTAATTAGCATGCAGCTTCTCTTGAGTGTAGTGTCTGGTTAGCATGCTGTTAGCTAAGTGCTCAAATAATCTGGACATGATTGGGTCAAACACAAAGCTTATTTTGATAAACATGAGTCAGTGTAATCAAAACTCTAATCAACAATTAGAGGTGAATATCAGTGAAGAATCACATATTTTAAAGTTGTGTGTAATTTAAACAAAGCAAAAAAAAAAAAAACCTCTTCGGTGCTGTGGAGAATGACGCGTCTGGTGATTGAAATTATTGTTTTCCATTATCCATTTCCTTTATTCTGTATAAAAATGAGGCCGAGAAGGAAATTACATTACTACTACCTAACCGAACCTAAAGCGATCAGGCCAAGCTGGCACGTATGTTTAATCCTGGTCCGCACTGGAGCAAAGAAAACGCTGCGTACACTCCAGTGAAGGAAATAACGTGAATGATATTTGATATTTGACTCTTGGTGGAAAAGAGCTACACTAATTTATCCCTGACTCTGGTACCGGCTGCTGTTTGAAAGCTGTACTTAAAAGACGGAGTGCTTTGGGCGGACTGTCGTGCGAAACCATGCCCATGTAAAGTCTGAGTCGTCCTCGCGGAGCTCTCGGTGCGCTTCATCATCCTCTTTTATTTCCTACTCGGAATCACAGGAATGGTGCGAGCTAGCCCGTTCCAATCAGGCTGGTGGATCTGAACCGGAGCGCTTTGTAGAATGCGTCTTTATCAGACTAATTCCTGGAAAGTGTAAAGTAGGTTGATGATCCGACTCAAATGTGGTCTGTTGATACAAAACTATACAAACTTAATTCCCTCAGTCAGCCATGCATCCATACTGTGAGCGTTTTTTTACAAGTAGCTATTCATGGGAATTGGAGGATTTTGAACGAACTGTGGTGGCATGGTGGCGCATGAACACCTTACAACAAAAAGGTCCTGGGTTCAAGTCCCGGGCTCGGTGGGGGTGTTTGTGTGGAGTTTGAATGTTCTCCCCATGCTAGCATGGGTTTCCTCCGGGTACTCTAGTTTCCTCCTACAATCTAAAGACATATACATTAGGCTAATAGGCTGTTCCAATTTGCCAAATGGTGTGAGTGTGAATGGTTGTGTGTGTTGGCCCTGTGATGGACTGGTGAGCTGTTTAGGGCTTACCCTGCCTTCACCCAAAGTTGGCTGAGATAGACTCCAGATTACATGCGACCCTAGTAGGATAAATCGTTTCGGCAAATGAATGAACGGAGCGTTAATGAGTAGCGAAAAATTTCCAAATCGTTGGCAGAAATGCCTTTATCTCAATCTTGCTTACAGAATTAACTAAGAGGTCGGATTTATCACTCACTGCTACGTTTACGGGAATATAAACCCTTGTTTCTTGATCGAGAGTATATATATATATAGTACATACACTATTATTATAGGGGTGTTGTTTGCAGAAGAAAAGGGGCAACCAATCAGAGTTCAGGATCATGTCCACCATTTTTATTGCTCCCCGTGCGCTATATCCTTAGAACTTTCGCACATGGCAGGATCCCTTGCGGTGGATTACGTGTTCAATAGGACAAACAATCATTAAGTTCTCGAACACTCACAATTTAAAATTTTTTGTTTGTTTTTTTTAAGGACGGCATTTGCAAAAGTGCTGACAAAAATCTACATTATGAAGCATTTACTGAAATACTTTTTATCCGTTTATAGTTACCCTCAGTGTAGTAGACTCCTGTTTGAAATACTGCACATGGATTTAAATAAAATGCTTAGCTTTTAGTCCAAGGCCTGCTGTGTGCTTTTCATCTCACCTAGCCTTTTTCACCCGGCCATGCTATGTGAATCGAAAACAGAACACTTGGGTATCTTTCCCATCTTCATTCCTGTAAAACGTAAACTGGAATGATGATCAAACTCAATGGATGCCCGGTTAGTGACCTGACCGTCTACAGCAAAGTGAGTGTTTATTATTATTTTTAGCTCCAGTCAGTGCTTTTCTGTAGCGTTTTGCTTTGGGATTCCTGAACGCTTTCATTGGGACTCGAGCATGGCTCACAGCGAGCTCAGAAAAGAGGAATGTCTTCCTGCTTAGCGTTGGCACCGGGTCGAGATGCTATCTCCGCCCGCCTTTGCGTGCATTGCTTAATAAAAACAGATACAACAGATATGACTTGTATTGAAGCAAGAACAATGAAAGGCTCCTGAATAACCTCCAACATAAAAACATAGCTATTTCTCACCAAAAGCCCACGGAGTCACTTTTAATAAATGAATCATGCCCTGGATGCTTTTTTTTTTTTTAAATATATTTTAATTGGAACAGTCCTAATCATTTATTACAGTGAATTCTTTCTTTTCCATGCATTGGCGCACATCTGAGCGGAAATTGTAACCACGCCATTTTGTACCGGTGCCTCAGACCTGTCAGTAGACTGTTAGCCTAGCATCAGCGCTCCGTTTTTCATACTAACCGCCATCCGGATAGCGAAGATGGATTTCCTGTTCTTAAAAACCGCTCCGATTCGGTTAAACGGATACAAACCGCGGATAAATGATGCTCTCTTTTTTGATACCGCTACAGGAAACCATTACTCGAAACGAATCCAACAAAAACACGCGGCAAATTTGTTCTACATCGTCTGTTTAGCTTGTCTACTACGCGTAATGATCGCTCAGTGCTGCGCGTTCTGAAGTGAGCTTTACTGTTGTTAAGATTTCGGACGCTTGCAGAAGTTTCCTTACTGATGAAATCATGACCTAACATTTGGAAACGGACAGGAAGGGCATTAATGTGCGAGTAGTAGAATGCTAAAATAACACTGACGAGATTTTATGTGGCTCATTGGCTGGCTTCGGGACTTTACAGCACTTACCTCTACAATCACAATAAGCCAAGATAGAAAATAGCGAACTTATGTCAAGCACATAGGCTCCAATAACAACAAGTCATTTGAAGCCATTAAAATCCCCACAAAAGACCTCAGGCATGGAGGAAGCTCTGTGTATCTCAGTAATTTCCTAGGAATATTGACTTAATCCGGTTTTTGGCCCACTTTGAGGACCACATTCAGTTGACAGGCTTCTTCTGTAATATATAATTAATTCCATTCCCCTTTTAATATTTAATAAAACTAGCTTTCAGAATTCAGTTCTGTGGGCTTTGATCTCATAAGACAAGATTCCCTAATCATGCAGTTCAGCAGCTTAATATCCTCAACAGCACTGAAAATATCTCCGAGGTACTCTCAGGTTTCATTCATGCTCTCAAGCTCTTCAGAGATCCTCCGCTAGCTGCTCAGCTAGCGCTACTGTCACTTCTTGGGCAGTGATACTTATGAAAGCCACTTAGCTTAGACGGTTATAAATTCGCTTCCTTGTCCGAGGACCAATAATTACTGTCTATCTTTCAGACACTATAGCTGTTATTTTGACCCATTGACTGGTTACCTCTGGCTACAGTATCCCATTAGCCTACCTCTGACGAGGTCCTGAACCTGTCGTTAGCCTGATGGAGGTCAGTTAAGGGTTAGATTAGGAGCCAGCCAGTCCGAGCCCTTACAAATCAAAGGCTGATCTCTGAGACACGTGCTACACACTTTCAGGGTAAATTCAAGAGGTGTATTTATTCAAGTGTAAATACTTAACCCTTAGCTATGTGTGCCATCATTTACTCCAAAATGAAGTACATGAAGTTGATGAGTATCTTGTAACAAGAGTCTAGAAGAGTTTTTTTTTAAACTACATCAATTGTCCTATGAATACATTTTTTATCAGCTCTCATGGATTCTCGAATGTGGATGGCTGCGGCATCCACTTGGATTCAGACCTGCGATCTTCAAGTTGATAGTTACACACCTTGTCGATGCACCAATCAGGAGCACCAAGAATATTCTTAAAACTTCATGGTGTAGGAAAGTACCAAATGGCTGACTCTGCATGGACTTTTTAACCAGTTTTATGCCATTTCCCACCTATAAAATGCTAATTTATTAAAATATAAAACGCTAATTTATTAAAATATAAAACGCTAATTTATTAAAATATAAAACGCTAATTTATTAAAATATAAAATGGTAACTTTGACCATATTTACACCAACATTGACTGTGTGTCCAAGCATAGTTATAATTTAATCTACAGCTCAAAAAACATGTTTACTTTTGCAGTACCACTTTAACAAGACAGACAAACAATATAGATTGATGTTACGTTACTGAAAAAGCACAGAATGCTCCGTCCTGAAGACTTTCCTGTACCAGAAAACGTGAAGTTCCGGCTTTATTTCTGTTCTGACCACCGCAAAGCACAGACACTGTAGACTTTTTTTGTTTTTTTTAAAAATATATTTTAGTTGTTCGATACAAAACAAATGCATCATACAAGTCTCTTTGAATGCTCTGTTGCTATGGAGACGACATTTTAAAGAATATGATTATCGTACATACATCAACCATTACCATGAAACGTAATTCATCATCCACCCACTAGGTGGCAGCAAACGATTTCAAGTAAACAGCTAGTCATTCGTGACTCAAGAAAGATTGCAAGCTAGCTTTTCGCTCTCAAGCGTCGTCAGGAAGGGAAATTTCATGGTTGCCCCTTTTTGAATCGTTGTACGGTGATTTTCAGCCCTCGATGACCCAGAAATTTAGCGATGTGGCCCTCGGTGAAAAGGAGTTCGACGCCCCTGCGATAACGGATTCGAAAGAAATGATTCGACTTTCAGTGGAACTGCTCTGGAGCTGCAGTCTGAACCGGTCATATCTAAGAATTCAACAATGCTGTGGTATAAAATATAATCTCTAATCCCGCTGGTTATTTTCTCTCCGAGTTGCATGTCAGGCGATTAAAACGAGGGAAAATCCTCGCAGTGCATTCAGAGAGCGAAAATACCAACTGTGGTTTAGTAAGTCCGTAATCTGCCCATAAGCACAAGGCTGGATATGGGATGTCATGGTATGTGCATTAGCATCAAAGTTCTGCCTTTCAGTCCTTGTGGGTGGTACGGCGATGAATAAAACAGGCCTCGGTGCTGCTTGTCTGCCAAGCACTAAAATACCTATTACAAGTGGCATCTGCTTAATAGTAGTGAAACGCATACCGCCTCTCGCTGTTAGCGTGCACAGGGCTCATGCTGTGATTTTTCAATTATTCTGCCCCCTCTTTTCCATTCCCTCTCTTCTGGGGCCTGTTATTAGCTTCTGACTGACACGTGAAGGAACCTAGCGTTCATGTTGTCCACTTGAATCGGATGTGGTTAACATCGAACAAGCTGTCAGACCAAATAATATTTATTTCACTCCTAATATATGGGTATAAGAGAGAGACATGTATGATGGATTTTTGTTTTCTTCTTCATCAGCGTGATGCTATTTTGGGTGTTAGGGATGTGATTGAATGGGAATACATTTCTCTGAACGAGCAGATAATGTGTTCCAAACTTAATTGTTTTTTTCTTTTATTAAGCTTGCCAGAAAGGTTCGCAGGGCATCTGGTTAAGACTCGACATTTGCGTTGGGACCGGGATCCCGTGGGATGTTGAGAAACTTTCATGTGGGCGGGGAGCAAGATATGAAGCTTGTGGCGTGTTTACATTTATTTGTTCATCCATGTGTGCATTCATCCAACCATTCATCTGTCTGTTCATCCATCCATTTATCCATCCATCCATTAATCCTTGCGCCCATACATCCTTCCATCAAATAATCCTTGCGTACATCCGTCCATTAATACTTGCGTACATCCATCCTTCATTCATATAATCCTTCCATCCATCCATCCATTATCCATCCTTGCATTCATCCATTCAGCCATCCATTTATTCAGCCATCCATCCATCCATCCATCCATTTGTCCATTCATTCATCCATCCACCAATCCATTCGTCAATGCCTCATCGACCCACCCATCCTTCTATACATTAATTCATTAATTTATCTATCCATCTATCCTTTTCTTAGTCAGGGATGCAGTTTGTTTCTATTTTGGAAAAAGTTGAACAAATTCAGTTTGTTACAAAATATTTCTAAAAGGTCAACATCACACAGCCGTGAACACACCCCTACTGGTTTAAAGCTAATATTTCCACCAATACTTGCTCAAAGTGCTGCTGCTGCACTGACAATAGATGCCATAGATGTATCATTGACCTTTGACCTCCGCCAGAGCTACCCTATCTAAATAACGCACAAACGCTGGAGTGAGCAGGATCCTGTCGTTTTTAGTACGTTTACACATTTTGACCTTTTGATCTCCAGATCTCTGACTCGGCTGCGCTGCTCCTCTGGGGTCCTCACAAAAATATGAGAATCAGGTTTTATATTCAAATCGCGATTATCAGTGTGTAAAAATAAACACGCAGGGTCATGTTAGTCTCATTTATTACCACAGCACTGTTGGGTTCTTGATTCTGATTGGTCAGAAGCTCTCAGATTTATATTAATACACATTTTTCTGTCACATGTTTATTTCACGTTTATGGAAGGAGTCTCCAGTGTCAGCACTTTGTCGAGGAAAAGCTGTAACTGTCAGCAAGTTTTATATCATTTCCAAAATCTTAAAAAAGCAAAACTGTCAGGCAAAATCAGAAAAAAAACCCCTCTTAAACAAATATTTTATGGATAACTTTTGTATGGTAATGCATGACGATGATGCCACCTGCTCCAAGAAACTGACAAACACCACGTCAGCCTTTTTGATTCAAGCATTATCCACTCAGGATAATTTTCTAACTCTATTCATACCCACTGGATATAAACAATCTTGCATTCTGATTGGCTAATATACTACTACCACCATTAACAGATACATCACTGCACAAAAATATAAATAACATAAGCGGCCATGACATATATGTTTATAAAATTTACTGGCCTCTAGTCCTTGGCGTCTCGTTGTGCTGGTGATCGGGCTAGACGATGTCATAACCGATACGCCACAAGCAAAAGTGTGGTGAGACTCAGTGTTAGTTCCATGCTAACCGTCCCGTAATTATTTGATAGCAATAACCCCCCAATTATTATTTAAAAAAATTTGACTAAAATAATAAAATCCAGTGGATTTGAATGGAATAACAGTTATTCTCTTCTCTCTCATCATATATATATATATATATATGTATATATATATATCGATATCCCGACATATTACGACTTGAGCACATGGAATAACTGTTAGTTAATCTCCAGATAGCGGACCAATCAGATTGCACCGTTCCTGTGTCGTACATACTAATACATGTTCTCATCAGTAATTTATCTTTCTTTATTTAGCTGGGGGTACGTTATTTACCATCCAGACATGTTGAGACACATTCGTAGTCTCCCGTTCATTCCTTCCGTCTCATATCACTTTCTCTCCTTTGACCCCTGTTGATCTCTCATCTGGCTCTTATTTTTCCATTTCTCCCTCTCTCAGTCTCTCTCAGTCTGCATGTTCCTGTCAAATAGACTTGACAGAATTCCAGGTCCGTACAGGAGCTCCATACACAAACAGCCTTCACTCGCCTTCACACCCAAAAAACATAGGCGCTACCCATTTATTTATTTAGCTCACCCTCCGGTTCACAAGTCCTAATATAAATATTACACGACATGGAAAAGAGACTCAATTTAAGACTTGCCACTCAGGCTAATAATTGGAGCGAGGCCTTGGAGAATACTGGCTGCTTTCTGAGGGTCGTGTGTGTGTGTGTGTGTGTGTGTGTGTGTGTGTGTGTGTGTGTGTGTGTGTGTGTGTGTGTGTGTGTGTGTGTTGAATAGCACTCAGTAATCGAACAGCCTTAAGAAAACAACCCAGTATACCTGCTGCTGAAATGCAAAGCAAAGGGAAGTTTTGAATAACAGCTCGTAGGTACGCATCTCTAGCATCCTGCTAGCTAGAAAGCATAAACACACCAGACTGAAAGAAAAGAAAGAAAGAAAGAAAAAAGCTAGAAATGTGAAAAAAGTGTAGATCCAGTCCATAAGCATTGCTCTTTTATCAATAATTCTTTTCTTGTAGGCTAGTTCAGAGACGTTTTGCTTATCAAAGCCTTGATTAGCATGATTAGCCTGAATTAGCCACAAAATGCAGATACACGTCTTACAAAGATAGAAACCCGCGAACGTTCCAGCCGTGTTCAGTTGTTGAACGCAGGTAAATGGTTGTCTAAGAAGGAAACGTGATGTTTGATATAATTTGTATTTGTCTATAAACCGTAACGAATCACTAGCAAACGGAGCTAGCTCATTTCCTTGCTAATCGGTTAGCTAATCACCTGTTCTCCTGGTGCGCAGCAACAGTGGACGTGCTAGCTGTAAAAGGTGATAAGAAGTTACCTAATGGAGATATAATACGCATGACAGGTCTCGCTGTGGCCTCTGGAACATGTGCAAAGATTTATGAATTTGCTGCATACATGACGTCTCACACATCATAAACTGTGCGAATATTACACACTGGTACAGGAATATAACTACCCCAACACACACACACACACACACACACACACACACACACACAAAACAGGTCCAGCGGTAACGAGCAGGTCGAGAGCGGTGCCCCAGGCTGGAGTCACCTTTCTTTCAGACGGCCAGGTCACTCCGCGGCTCCAGACAGCCGAGACGCCTGCACTCTACCGAGGCTCTGCTAACACTGGAGATTAGCTTGAGCACTATCCCCACACACACACACACACACACACACACACACTATTAGATGCGCGACAGAGTTAACTTTAAAATGTTGCTCATTGTTAAACGCACTGCTGTTTGAATGTATGTTTTTAAATTATTTTTTTTTTGAGCATTTGTAGCATAAGCAAAATAGATGCTTCAAATTCATATAATGTGGGGGGTGGGGGGTGGAGGGTTGGGGGTGGAGTCATTAATACATTTGTCCGTCTGTAATCATTTTAATTCCGAGCAAGAGCTTGGAACCCATTTGAGATTTCATCATCAAACTTGGCAGTTACTTCTACGAAGGAAGTGGAGTTTTGCCTTTTGATATTTTGGGAATTCTACAATTCATATTTTCTTCAGGTTTCCACGGCAACCAGTTTACATTGTAAGAATATGGGTGAAAACGGTTTCAGATATCTTTATCAAACTTGACAGTAATTTCAATAAGGCAGCATAATACTGCCATTTAAATTGTGGGATTCCTGCAATTTTTATGTTTCCATGGCAACCAATTTAACATGCAAAAATATGAGTGGTGGTCATTTCCGGGCCAGAACTTGAAAACCAGTTGTGAAACCCCCCCCCCCCCCCCCCCTTCCGTCCACCGATCCATCCATCCAGCTGTAATCATTTCAATTCCAGGCCAGAACTCCAAAACCATTCGGGATTTCTTCATAAAACTTGGCAGTGACTTCTGCGAGGCAGTGGAGTTGTGCCTTTTCATATTTTGAGATTTCTGCTATTCATATTTTCTAATTTTGTGTAATTTTGTGGTGTTCATGCACTAAAACAAGTTTTAAAATTGCTTGGAGGAGTGAGTTTGTTTTTAAAATCTTGGCTCCGTTTTCTCGAGCTTGCATGTGACCATTAGGCGAAATGAACTGGCTGCGTCTCAATCGCTACTTAAAAAACACAGAACCCCGAGGAGCGATTTGGCAACAACACTGGGTTTCCCTGTCAGGAAAGGTTCCAATTAAAATCCATTAACAAGCGCAGATCTCCTGAACTATCTTTCTGTATGTGGTTTACAGAAATCCACATGAATATCCACACGAAAAAATGTAAAAAAAAAAAGAAAAAAAAGAAAAGAAAAACAACATTTAAAAAAATAAATAAATAAATAAAATTTAGGTGCTAAAACAAGGCGTATAAATAAAATCTGGTTCTGTTCTCTGACATGGATGGGTTTCTAAATTTCAGTGGTTCCTTTAAAAATGTACTTTGTCCACAAAACACAAATTTTCATTAATTCACTCACGTCGACGTTTTCTAAGACCTGAGTGTCGGAGACCTTTAGAGATGCTTCTGAACCATTAAACAGGTGCAGGTCGGAATTTTTGTGTTGCCCCAGAGAGAGATAAGACTAAAGAATTCTTCAGGGTTCTAGATGCAAGTTCTTTTCAGAATATAAAACCAAGGTGAAGGTTATTACCTTAGACTGATTTAATAATAATAAATAATACATTTTATTCAAGCGCGTATTGACCTGGTGTGTTTTTTCAAATGCACAAATTAATAGACAAAGTAAATAATAAAACAAACAATTAAAAGGACAAAATAAATCTAACAAATAAATAGTAAACAATTAAATAATTAATAAACAACAAACAGACAAAATGAACAATAAACAAACAAACAATTAGGGGAAAAAACGACAAACAAATCAAATTCATGGTGAAGGTCAATTAAATAATTAGATATTTAACCGACAACATAAACAATAAACCAAAACAAAAAACAACAAAAAATTATGAATCCAAAGTGAAATAACCAAAAAATAAACTACAAATAAAACAGAAAAATATAACCATTAGAAAATAATTATCGGAACACAGGTGTGAACAAATAAAGGAAGAACGAGAGCCATTAAAACTAGAATAAAACTCACATGAAATTAAATAGAATAATTTAGAAAAGTTTGTACGATGAAATTTTACCAAAAAAACCCCAAACCTTTTTTAATTAAAACTGCAGTGTAAAAAAAATAAAACATTCCTACTGGGCACAAACACATCCATCACGAAAACTTTATCCGTTCTACGGGGGACTTGTTTACAGCCACCTTCACTTTCTACCAGACATTTTAAATGATCAGAGTGCCGCAGAAGCTTCAGACACATTTTTAGCTTTGCTCTATTTCCCCTTCAACTATTTGTAACCTCGGCACAGCAGCCAGTTCTGTCTGTTTTACGGATGATTATTGCCTGCGATTTGCTTTAAAGGCAGAAAACTCGGCTCACTGCTTCCTCGCCACATTCCAGCAACAATGAAATTATGCAGCGTTCCCTTAAGCGCCTGTTTTCCTGATTGATTTCAGTAATAAACCTGAAGACCGAAACGTGGAAAGTGGCCGTCTCACAAAACAAAACAAAAAAAATCTCCCACACATTCCTCAGTTAGATGAACATATTTCTCGAGTGTGTGGCAGTGTTAGTTTTGGAGATTGTTTCTGCGCAGACCGGTGCTGTGTTTACTGACAGGCGAGTGTGTGACCCTGAGCTGGAGTAGGAGAGGTTACCCTGTTCTGCCCCTTTGTGCCCTTCAAACTTGTTGAATTCTTGGAGGGCGGATCCCTGTGCCACTGTAAACGGCTCCTGGAGATCAACCGCCGTAGATAAAATGTCATAGTGGGGAAATATTGTGGAGTTACTTTTGAGCTTCCTAGCAATAATGCTTAGCGTTAGCGGTAGTTTGAGTGCTAGTGGGATGATGGAACACAAGAAGATTGCGAGATGATGCAGAACTAGCTTTTAAAAATCCCCACCATGACCACTGGGGGCACTGTAACAAACAAATATTTGTAGAACTTAAGTCAGTTACACACAGCATGTCGTAAGTAAGGAATGAAACGCTTAAAGGTGATGGTTTAGTAAAATAATCAACAATGTGGTCATGTAGTGCAGCCCATCATGACGCAGATGTATTGTTATCCTCGAAACAATATC
Source organism: Tandanus tandanus (assembly GCA_039654325.1). Taxonomy (NCBI): domain Eukaryota; kingdom Metazoa; phylum Chordata; class Actinopteri; order Siluriformes; family Plotosidae; genus Tandanus; species Tandanus tandanus. Next base: position 15,498,024 of record JBCNYH010000005.1, read on the forward strand.
ATTAGTGTTCTGACTTGCAGTGTAGCGGCTATAAACATTCGTTCTCTTATTATTATTATTTCTTTTTTTGTCCTTTCTTTTTTGGTCACGTGACCAAGAAAACACTAAAGCATCGGTCACACATAGCCAGCAGTACCCTTTGCCTTTCAGGGGTCAACCGGCAATATTATCCCCTAAGTGGTCTGTACACTTCCACGGGAATATGTGACAGCCAATGAGATACTACCTTGAGAACCCAGAGGGCGTGGTTTTATTTCAACCACGGATCACGCGCCTGATCAATTCAACCCTTGCAACATTGAAGGCATACGTGAGGCACACATGGTCTACAGGATGCTACCATATATTCATATGGGGGTTAAAAAATGTGAATGGTACAGTGACTGCCACGTATACATCGCACTTACTGGCAGTAGATATGACGGTTGTGACTTATGTGTCACAGACGCTTACATTTCTCAGGCAAGTGCACATTTCCTCCACCCATATTTGTGTGCCAGACCGGTCACGGATTGGCTGCGATAGCCGCAACGGCGGTTCTTACATATCAACCAGCTATGCGGAACTTTGGCTTAAGCGTAACCTTCTTGGTGGAAAAGTTTGCTACAAATTGCAGACACTAGACAGTCATACTAAATAAAAAAAATAAATAAATAAAAAATAAAAAAACAGGAAACTTACAGAAAATATCACCATAACAATTACACACACATTAAAAAAAAAAAACCTTCCTCCATTTAGATCCCTGAGAAACAATAACATAATGATATAAACTTTGCACCTGGAGCTAGTGCTCCTGTTCAGCACCCTCTGACCAATCAGAATTGAGAACTCACCCACTGTGTGGAAAACAGACTGCAGTGTGTTTATTATTCGTGCTAATAGACTAGCCGTGTAAGAATCCGTGCTGCGTTCCACGCCGCTCTGTGGTTGTACGCAGAATGTGCTTACTCGTTTAAGAGCCTGTCGTGTTCCTCGGACTACTTGCCCACCACAGGTTTTGACAGGTTGAGAAAATATTTCTCAGTATGTCACCCCCTGTGGACGGCGTTTTGATTGGCGCGGGCTCACCCTGTTTCGCTCCAGCACTGTGGCCTCACTTCAGATTCGCAGTAAAAAAAAAACATCCAAAGGTTTGATTTCATGACCGATGGAAGATCCGTTTACTTTTTGCAACGTTTGAGTGCCGGTTGGCGCCAAATACCTGTCACCAATACGTTCGTCCAATCTAGACGGCAAAAAAAGTATGATGATTATTATTAGGCTCATATCCATCACGCCTCACTCAGGTTTCTTCCCTTTTATAGCGATGTGGAGCGAGCCGAGCATGCAGTTGCAACGTTATCTGCTATAAAAAGACTCGGCCAAACTGTTGCTTTTATAAAAGAAGCTTTCGCTAACAACTTTCAGCTCTGGACGCTGTTTTTTCTCCCTCTGATCGGTCATTGGCAAGCTTCGGGAGCATGGCTGGGAGGTCCAGCAGCAGTCGGTAATCACCAACTGAGAGCGGCTTAAATGATCAATGGCGGGGCACAAAGCGAGGAGCTTTCCACTTAAAGCCACGTATTAATCCCCATCAGCTGGGCTCTGCATACATGTGCATGTAGTTTAAAAACTTTCTCATCATTGCAATTGAGAAAGTGTAGGTCAAACTGTTGGTCCAAAGCTGAAGCTGGTCATGCCTCATTCACAGGGACTTGTACGGCGTTCATTACACTTACGTCTCAACAGCGAGCAAGTTGGTCAACCTCAGAACCTACAGCCTGCCTGGCTGCCACAAGGCATTATGGGTTCAGGTTCTCTGCTATCTCTGCTGTCGCACAAAGGAACCTGGACCACATTATCCCAAGCAGCTGAGCCGTAAAACAGAAACAAAAGCCTGGTCTTTCCTTGGGCCATGACGCCTGACCCACAGCGCCCCGCTTGCCGGGAGTACCTCGGAGCTAATTCCATGTTCTTAAAAAATGATTCAGTCCTAGCCGACTTTCAATCTCCAGAACGACCTGCTTGTGCCAGATGATGTGTTGTTTGGGCAAACACCTAAAAGTTTGGATGAAGCCTCTAGTTAAACTGAGATCAAAGTGGGGTAAGGTTGCTTGGCTGCGTGGTTAGTAATAAAAGCACATCAGGGTGCTGTTACAGGAAAATAATCAGCGCAGTGATGCGAATAGTCCAAAGTAATATTTTACAATATACGAGTTTTATTCCTCTTATACAACAACAGTTTTCTATAGGTCCATTCATTACATTTTTTTGTGATATCTGAGAAACACTTTAGTTATACGTCATCAACTTTATTATGTTACAGCTTCGATTAAAAATAAAAAATACAACATGACCAGCCTTATGCTAAGGTAGCATAGCGGGTTGATGTAAGAAAATCGTTGCTGGGACTACTGCGGCCATTCAGTAACCATTCCGGCAGATTTCGAAGGTGGTCTGTGGCAAAAATATGGTTTTCTAAGAAACACAAGCATTTGCGATGCATACATCGCAGCCGTCATGTCTACCGATAGTAACTGCGAGTTCCATTACATTTTTACCTCTACGGTAAAATCCGGTAGGCCATGTATGCGTCATGGATGCCTTGTAATGGTTGAACTGATCTGGCGCTTGACCCACGGTAACTTTCTGTAGACAGACGGAATTGCGGAACACCCTTTTTTTGCGGAGCACGTCAGTCTATCGCAGACCCAACCATTCACACCACACTCACACCTAGGGGCAATTTGGAACAGCCGGTTAACCGAATGTGCATGTCTTTGGTCTATGGGAGGAAACGGGAGAACCCAGGGGAAACCCACGCAAGCACAGGGAGAGCATGCAAACTCCACACAGAGAAGTACCACATTAAAACCCGTTATATTTAGACAAGGCCCACTACATTCTATTGTTGTATGAAATCCCCCAACCTCAGAGAGACTGAAAGGCTTGAGGGATTACTTACTCTACGCCATTGTTGCCTGTAAAACCGGCGCGTTTCTCGACCTTTGACAGAGGCACTCGTGTCAAACACTTGCTTCCTGTAAACTGACAAGCACCAATGTGTATTTATTCAGGTCAGCTCTTTAGGCCAGATTGTGAAATATTGCTCCATTGTGTGTCGCTGCTCCCGCGCTGTATCCAGTTACGCACGGGGGATTTATCAGTTTGCCAGGCAGGCCTTCGGGCTGTGTGTTGGATGACATGACTGCTTGCTGACTGAGCCGGTGTTTATATTGCAGGTCACTTCCTGGGCAACAACACAGTGATCGATGTTCTGAAAAGCCAAGGCTACGAGGTGGAGCACACGCCAGCTGGCCAGCCCATTAACAGGTAACACACACCGAAACACACATATCCAGTTTGTAACCGAACCACCATGACCACGCCGGGTTCTACAGACATCCTTCTGCTACTTCTGAGAAAAAAACCACGGTGGGACCTCAGAAAAGTCGACAATTTTGCGCAATTCCCAGTTTTCGGCTTTTGCTCCGAGTCCATCTCCTTGATCCCGCTCTCCGCTGGGAGTATAGTGTTTCTTAAACATTCTCAGACCCATGGACATGCTAATCTGTGCTCTTATATTTCCTAACAGCATCAACGCAATTAGCTCACAAGCTATTGCGGTTTTTAATTCGGTTCTCTGGCTGGAGATCGCTCAAAGCCCTGGGAGAACCAGAAACGGAGAACAGGAAGTGGAGGAAGTGGACATGCTTGGTACAAATTTGCCATCACACCATGACCTTCTCCTAAAACCTGTGAAATGGCTTAAAGCCTGTTCAGCCATATTTTATCAGTTATAGCGGTGTAAGGTTGCACGTGCCACCGCCTCGCTTACGAGCAAGCTCGGGCCCGGAGGGTTTGCGACTTGTTTATTTATTTCAAGGCCCATTTTCATGGACTGGAAATCCAGTGGAAATTGTTTTGCGAGCACTTCGCTTGATTCTTGATGCGATTTCACCGAAACAGATGTGTGGCGCAGTTCGACCTCGTCTGTGAATAATTGGAAAATTTTCCCGGTAATAAGCCTCCCTTTCTTTTTTCTCTGTCCATCCCTGTCTCTGTCCATCATCAAAGACGAGTTCAAGGCTGCTTCGTTGGCCGCTTCCTTCCAGAACCCGCCTGAGCCAACAAACCATGGAGCAAGCCAAGCGGGCAGTGCTTAATGGCGGCAGCTGACTGTAATCCGCTAATCACCTAATTGAGCAGTTTGGAGCTGCGATGGTGGCGATTTGGCTGCAAAAATAAACCGTGTGTCTGAAGGGCGGTATTTATAGAGTAAGATCAGAGTCGGGGTCGTGGCTTTATGGCCTCAATCAGGGATCTCTTTACCCATTAGAGTGTGAAGTAAAACGTAGACTTATTGCTCATAAAGCCTTAAACGTGTAACCAATCCTGATAGGCTTTATGGTGGAAACGTCTAGACTTGTCATTGTCTAGATTCCAGCAACACATAACATACTGTCTGCTATTCACTATTAATTGTTTTTGTGGAAATGGTAATCTAATTAAAGTCAAATGCAATTTATAAAACTCTAAATGTGCTTAGGTGAGGAAAAAGTACAGAAAAGCTACACAGTGAAAGTGTGTGCGGTCGGTGCACACTTTAAAAAGTACAATAAAAAAATTTAAACACATGATTACCAAAGAGTGTTGGGAGAGTGCAAACCTCCACCAAGCCAGACAAAAGTATACAGCATTCCTTCCAGGGCCTGCTGTAATACCTTCACTCACTCTTTTGCGGAAACGCTTATTTCTACTAGGGACACGGAGAGGCTAGTGCCCATCTCAGCCGACACTGGGCAAAGGCGGGGTAACCTGAACAACTTGCCAGACCATTGCAGGGACAACACACAAAACCATTCACACTCAAAATTACACCTAGGGGCAATTTGGAACAGCCAATTAGCCTAATGTGCATGTCTTTGAACTGTGGGAGGAAACCGGAATACCCTGAGAAAACCCACACAAGCAGAGGGAGAGCATGCAAACTCCATACAGAAATGTCCGAGTCTGGGAATCGAACCCAGGACCTTCTTGCTGTGAGGCAGACATGCTAACCACTATGTCACTGTGCTGCCCTGCTGTAATATCAAACTTCACACACACACACACACACACACACACACACACACACACACACACACACACACACACACACACACACACACA
>JBCNYH010000005.1:15503215-15518873 GCA_039654325.1 Tandanus tandanus
CACACACACACACACACACACACACACACACACACACACACACACACACACACACACACACACACACACAATATCTTTTATAAAAGCGATCTCGCCCTGCCTGAGTCAACCAGCCCATCTAATCATCCGCAGAGGTTCTGTTGGTTCTCCAGCTGTGGGTCAGAATAGAGCTTTTGTATGCACGGTTCACAACCCGAACTCTAAACCTAGCCGCCGCCACAGAACCGTGTTACGTGTTGCTCAATCGCTAATTTAGAGAACGGAAACCAAAGCCAGTCTGAGGAGCTCAGAGTAAATCTGGTACCAATATAACAGCTATTTTAAATTACAGCTGATTTCAGAAATGTGCTGCGAAGTAGCAAAAGTCATCCAAGTTATGAGCTTGATCAAACCTGCTGAAGTAGTTTAGAAGAACGTAAAAGAAGGAGAGAGGATTGATCACACGCCAGGACAGAACCATAGTGCAATGCAGTAAAATGAGTAACAAGATGCAGGCAATTCTTCTGATCAGCTCTGAGAATGCTTATTATCCTTACCCCCCCCCTTCCAAAAAAAACAAAAAGGTCCTACAAGGTCCAATGCACATCATGCTAGGACCAATACACGACTAGCTTAAAAATCGTACTAGTTTAATTAGTAACCGGAGGAAACCTACGCAAGCACAAGGAGAACATGCAAACTCCATAGAGAAACGCCCTCCTCAAGCCTGGGACTCGAACCCAGGACCTTTTTACTGTGAGGCAGACGTGCTAACCACTACACCCCTGTGTCGTCCCTAGTAAAAGTGCTCGAATTGCGAATTTATTGTCCAGGAACCAATCGTATCGTATTAGTTTCCTTAACAGGCAAAGAAAATGAAATACTTTCGTAACAGCCTTCATTTTGCATTTGTTTATATAAATAATACCAATCTGTGTATTCGGGGCGGTGTAGCGGTTAGCACATCCGCCTTAAAGCAAGTCCTGGGATTGTTTCCTGGGCTCGCTGAGGGCGTTTCTGTGTGGAGTTCTTCCGGTACTTGCATGGGTTTCCTCGGGGTGCTCGGGTTTCCTCCCACAGTCCACAGTCATGCACATGAGGCTAACTGATTCTTCCAAATAACCCATCGGTGTGAATGTGAATGGTTGTCTGTGTGCATGTGGCCTTGCAATGGCCTGGTGAACTGTTCAGGGTGTACCCCGCCTTCACCCCAGTGTCGGCTGAGGTAGGCACCTGTTCCCCTGCAACCCTTGTAGGATTAATCGGTTCAGTAAAATGAATTGATGAATGTGTGTATTATATTATTTACAGTAACTGTTATTCGTGCACTGCTGAGTCCACCTGCCTATCAAGGAATTGTGGCGTTTTCCCGCAAATACTGTAAATCACTATGAAGTAAGTATTTGGAATGGTCATACATTCTTCCAAAGGGGGTTCGAACCTGAAATCCCTATTGTAGCTATGCCTGTGGTCCTGCTAATGCTTCCTAAAGTTAGCGTGTCCTTACCCTAACTCGCAGTACAAAGTCACCATTATATGCTGCATATATAGTTTACAACAAGGAACAAATAAATTTTAATGTGAAGTTCTTAGTGACTATAAAATGTTGTGGAAGCACAGTGGAGCAGTATTTAATGTCCTGGTCTGATTTAAAGATTTTGTAAAATCTGTAAGGTCATAAACTCCTGGCACTGGTGCATTGATGGAGAATTCGAATACGCCTGTTATTTCTCTTCTTTCTGGCTATCTCTGACTCCAGATCAGATAACTCAATCGCGTCGCTCATCTCTCGGTTCTGCTTTCTTCTCGAAATGTCTTACTCCCTTCTCACGCTCCATAAAACACACACAAAAAAGTGCGGATGGTCATTGGACACCCAAGAAAAACATCTCGTCTCTTTATCGAGTCATCATCTGAAATATGTAGGGGAGTGGACAGAGTGCTGTTCCACCTCGTCTCTTTCTCTTTCTTCTGCTTCCCCTCTTACATAAGCGCCCACACATACACACGCCAAGCACACTCAGAGGCATTTCTAAAACGGATGGGTTGCCAGATTGGAGGAGACACTGGAAGCCTGCGGTCCAGAAAGTTCCGATGTAAAAATTCAGCGAAAGTTTGGCGTCCTGTCTTATTTGCACTGTTGCCGCTATAATAAATGGCTGTAACCTTTCAGACACCATTAGAAGCCACATGTATTTGCATTTCTTGGAGACAGTTTGAGCTGCGATTAGAAGCAGATGCTCTCTCTTTTTTTTTTTTTTTTTTTATCTCCAGAAAACCAGGATCCTGCTTCATCAATCCCATCTTCACGTCCCACCCCAAATATGCACAAACCTCGAAGAATTAGAACCTTCATATAGTCCCAAATGGAGAAAAGAGCATCTCGGTAGAAGGTTTTGGCTCACTATTGATGTGATGCATGTTTCAGATGCTTCCTTTTGAGTTATGAATATGTCTGGTTGGGGTGGGAAATAAAGTACAATTCCAAAAGCTTTCAACATGGGCATGATAGAATCGTCTGGCTCGTTTGTTCAACAAAGTGTCCAAACAAGCTCTTCTTTAACAGAATCCAATTTTCATGAACCAGTTCTTTTTTAACCAAGTCCAGCACCAGTGGAACATCTTGTGGTGGCTTTCCATACAGCAATTATGCATAGTTTTGGACGAGAAAGGATTTCCAGTAGGGAAAATGCCCACTATCCAAACTGCAATCCAGGACTAGGTCTAATCGGTGTCTGTAAATATCAGACCATTTCTTTCAACACCACTTCTTTCCTTCACAGTAGCAGGAGGTCCAGCCATCTTACAGACAGAGAGGATGACAATGCATCAGACGTGGAGTCGCCAGTGGAAGGCTTCCTTCATGAAGACCGAGAATGGCGCCCCATGGAGGAGGAAGAGGATCCTCCACCCTATTTGCTGCTCCCAGACAGCTTGGAGCTTCTTGAGAAGGTGGAGCGTAAGCTAAAGAAGAAACGGCGCAACAGGCTAAAGAAGCAACGTCACCGGCAGTTCAATGATCTCTGGGTGCGCATGGAGGAAAGGTGAGTTGAGCAAAATGATCAGATCTTTTAAACCATTGATGTCCTTCAGAATAAAGCTAGGGCACAGTAGGACAATTTGCAGGGCTACCATCATGGTGCGTTTGGTATTTCCCAGTGAAGCATGAATGCTAGTAAAATGGTGTTGGCTTCACGTTCTATCAAGCGCCTTTTCTGGCCGGGAAATATCATTATGGGATAACTGAAGAAACTTTAAAGGTGTTTGAAGCCTTTTTCAGTGGTGGCCCAGTGGTAGGGTGCTGGCTTACTGATCCGAAGGTTGGTGGGTTTAAGCCCCACTATCAAGCCAGCCATGTGTGCCACTGTCTGTGGTGAGAGGTATGTAAAAGAACCATTGCTGTCATTTGTAAAGAGTAGGGCATTAGGTTGCCGTTAGCGTGTTTACACCCTGCGATGGCCTGGCGAGATGTCCAGGGTGTACTCTGCCCTCACCCAGAGTCGGCTGAGATGGATGCCAGCATCCCCGTGACCCTAATTAGGATTAAACGGTTTAGAAAATGAATGAATGAATGAATGAAGGCTTTTAGGCAGATGGAAAAGGTAAAGGCACTGGGCTACTGTGCTAATCAGAAGGACTTTAGAGTTCAACTCCCATACTGCGCGCAACTGCCTCTCTCATGATGCTTTTAAGTCACTTTGGATAACAGACTGAACCAAATAAGGTCAAAGTTAAACCCATTTCTAAAGACTGTAGCTAAATAAGGTAATACCATGGTAAAGGACCTGCACCCATTGCCAGAAGATTGTAAGGTTAGGTTGAGGAAGGCTGACCAGCATCAAGCATTAGCTAGGGGTTGACAGGGGAACTAGGGCCACTGTTTAATACTACCACACCAAGAAGAATAAAGAAGCCTAGCCTGTAACTGCTCCAGAGGCCCTCAAGGGGCTACCCTAGAACTTGACTTCCTTTTGTGTGTGAGAATGTGCAGAGAGGAAAATTCCCATGCAGCACAAAGAAAGGTTCTAACAGCAGTTTCAAGTTTAACAAAGGTTGAAGGTTATGTTCAATTAGCAGCAAAACAGACTTCTGTAAATTCTCCAGGTGAAATTCAAGAATTTCCTTTCCTCTTAAGATCCCCACTTCCTTTCACAAAGCGACACAATCGTAGGACCCTATCTATTTCCATCACGCAATGAGTTTCCGGATGTTTCCTTGTATTCCGTGTGAAGGGAGAGTTTGAGGCAGCTGATATATCTTGCACTTGCTATATAGAGTATATAGTGTTGGTTAAGGGATTTTAGCTTGAAGGCAACAGCAAGTGAAGACAGGGTTTGGCAGGAAGCAGTCAGTCTCCAATATGCAGGTGTTCCGTTCATCTGAGAATCCTGGAGGCTTCTCCGCTATCACATCTCACACTTTGTGCGTACATACATACACATGAGCTTGCGATCCCATCATCCCCCTGCAGCATTGCCTCTGCCTGAACTGGTCTCTCAATATGAGACAGGGAAGGATACTTTACCATGTGAATGCCCATGGACCAACAGTTGAAACCTGAGGAATACCTCAGAGAAAATGAAGGACAATCCATTCATCATTCAGAGTTTTCTCAGGGTTAATGTGGTAAATCAGGCCATTTGAGACAAGTAACGCAGAGTTTTAGATCACAAGGTTTTAAACCATTGATAATAAGCCACATTATTTGAATAAACTACTGTAAAATGATAGGGGGCTTCATCATCAGTAGCTAAAGTAAATAACTACTGTAGTGTGAGTGTAAATTTGATTTAAGTCACCTGTTTTATAGCTTTTTATGGATTTCTACCAAATATGTACCACCTCTAAGACAAATATCCCTGTACTGTGTTAGTACAAATGCCATCTGATGGTCTGTGTATATTTTGCCTTCGTCTACACTAGTGCAAAAATATCCCTTTACCAGATTCATTATTAAAATATACTCCGGTGCTCTGCGGCAGGTGAAACCCAGACTGTGAAAGCAAACAATATTTTCTGGATATATACTGAATTTATTTTTACCTGCAGCTGAGAAGCTCATCTGGGACTCAAACGTTTGGCGAGCAAGTTGATGTCCAGGGGCCTTATTATAGAGAGCCTAGTGTCTCTGTCAGTCTCTCTCTCCTACACATGCACATATGTCCTTCATCATCCCGGGGCTCTAGAGAATCTGTTGAATTAATTTGTCTACCATTTTAAATCAATGTGTACAAGCCGTGGTGTTTTAGCCAGCTGGACTCAAAGGCTAAAGGAAAAAATAGCTGGACCTCAGATTCCCATTGGTCTGCAGAAACTGTTGACAGAGTCCAAGGAAGTGGATGTGATTTCACTAAAACAATTTATTCACAAAGCATGAAGCGGGCTAACCTTGACTCGTGCCAGACTTTTACCCAACTCAACAGTTGTCTTTTTTCTCTGTCCATTTGCTTGGAAAAAATAACCGTGTTTATTGTGAATTCCCGTTTTATAAACTTGCACTGTGCCGTGATGGACTATTGCAAACACTGAAACTGGAAATTATCGGCGTTGAATATTTCTGCATTTTGGATCATCGCTTTCTAAATCCAAGATTATTAGTAGCTTTAAAAACCTCCGGCCCCCTATCCCGACCCCTTGGTTTGCAGTGGGTGGATGAACAGCTGCTTTTTTGCTATTGCGCTGATGCATGGCCTAATGCTAACTGTCCAAAAGCATTAGAGGACTCGAATCAAGCTTAAATAACCCTCCATTCAGAGTAAGGATTTAAAAGGGGGAAAAAAGAAAGAAACATTGGAAAGCAGGCTAAGGAAAACTGAAAGAAATGTGACGACATCAAGCTCCCATGTGTTGCAGCCAAAGCCAATCACTGTAAAGTAAATAATATTAACTACGAGCATATGAGCAGGACAAAAATTAACATATTTGGTGCTTTCTAAATACTGAAGTGTGTTTTGCACCGTTTCCCCCCCACCATACACATTTTTGGTGGATAGAAATGGCTAGCTACCATCTTCTCGTTTCCCAACAGGAACACAGGTGGACATTTTGCTAACAACAACAACAACAACAGTATTAAAGCAGTATCATAACTGGTCCTGGCTTGGAAATAATTAAGATCCAGACACAATTTTTGCAAGGTTTGAGAGAGAAAAGTTAGGAATCTGAAAGAAAGAACTGTGCACAGAAGTGGTGACTCCATGGTTCAGAAGGTCAGGAATTCAAATCCCATGATCACTCTAGGGCCCTGGGACCAGTCTCAATCATAGGTCGCATCAGTTAAAGGCCAAAATGAGTTAAATGTAAGCATAAATGTAGAAAATCATTTGGTGGAACCAGTTCAGGAGCAGTACTGACCAGATTCCATAATTTTCAGTGCCAATCAGGACAATCATGATATGTGTACGGAGAGTTTCATTATCCATAGCAACCAATTCTACAGTTCTTTCCCATTCATCCCCCAGGTATAATAAATAAACATGAAATACAGTGGTATCTCTTGGAAATAAAATGGAATCAACCATCTTTATTATTTCTCTTAAAATCATATCCCTTCTTCTGTTTCTTAACTCTTGATATCGGACTTTTCCACTTTCTACGTATCTGTGTTGCACTGCCAAGTTATCGCGCTTACGCAATATTGTTCCCCCGGTCATGCGGTTCTGTTAGTGTTATTGTAAACAGACACCGAATTAAAACAAGATGTAAAACAGGTGAAAAAAAGATTCTAAGCTCATGAGCTGGGGTGGTTACACCAGGAAACCTTTATATTCACCCAGAATAACCTGATAATGGAAGATAAAACGCATCAGACATGCACTTGTTAATGGACTACTTTGAATTAGCCTCACTGTAAATCCACCTCTAACAGGTCGTCTAAAACCTAGCAACTCCAGACCACATGATTATCCCTGTCTTTTTCCCCTCTATGGACCATCTTCTTCTTCTAGCATTTGGAAGCAGGAGTGTGTATTTGGAGAAGACAAACCAGGCGCAACCTTCCCTCTAACCACCCATTCCTAACACACCCGAGTTCAAACAAGGTCTTGTTATCCTTCAGTGATATAACTCTAAATACTTTTTTATTTGCTGGAAGCAGGAGGGACGAGCGTGCTTAACGTGAAAGAGTGGAGGGAACTAATTCAGTATCTATCACGTGTTAGTCATTAACAGACCACAACAATTAACACTCTGTTTCAAAACACACGTTTGAGGAAAAACAGGACATCATTTCTTGCCTTCATAAAAACAGCTACAGGATGTTTGACTTCAAAAACAAAAAAAAAAATCTATGACCCCTGTATATCTTGTGGGTTCATTAAAAACAAGCATCAAATCATGGTTGCATCTGAAAACTCGTTAGTATGTAATAGCATCAGTTAAAGGGGAGATATTGTGCAGTTTTCAGTTTTTGACCCATAAATGTTGTTACAATATTGAATAACCAGGTTGGCGCATGTTTAAGTTTTCCCTCTGAGCTGCTAATGCATTTATTTATTTATTTTTTGGTGGGGGCACCCTGGTGCATCACAGTGTGCTGGGGCTTCTGATTGACTGGCCTTCCCCCACTGCCTCCCCCCATGCACAGTGGCCTGAAAGGAAAGGTGACCCACTTCAGAAAGGTGACCAATCAGAGCAGAGTAGTCACAAAGAGCAGAAATACCATAAATGTGAGGAGGAAGCCAAACAGGCACCATTCAAAATCAGTGTTTCAGGCAGAGGTGGGAAGCAGCATCCTAAAGAACTGTGGAGTTTTTTTTTTTATTAGGAATCATACTTTGGTGCTCCACTAGTGTCCGCAAGGAAAAATAAAAGCAGAAATTTGGTATAATACCGGCCTCCTCTTGAAACACTGATTTTGAGTGGCGCCTGTTTGGCTTCCTCTTCCCATTTATTGTCTCTCTGTTCTTTGTGCCTACTCTGCACTGATTGGTCGCTTTTCTGAAGCGGGCACCTTTCCTGTGAGTGTGCTGGGAGGCCATCTCTCTACTACATTCTAGAAATAAAAGAGCAAGTACTAAGGACACAATTTGAATGTACTACTGCAACATATGTACTACTACACCATATTACTGGTCATCTGACTTGGATGTTTACAGACAGCGTATATACCCAGACACTGCAGCAACCAGCTTTCCATTGGTTCACCACCTTTTTTTTTTTTTCCGCCAGGGGATTCTTCTTTAGCACTTCCGCCTCACAGTAAGAAGGTCCTGAGTTCGAATCCCAGGCTTGGTTTAGGCTTTTGGTTTTTTCCCGTGCTTGCGTGGGTTTTTCCTGGGTACTCTGGTTTCCTTCCATATTTAAAAAACATGCACATCAAGTTAATTGGCTGTTCCAAATTATCCCTTGGTGTGTGTTGCCCTGCGATGGTCTGGCAAGCCCAGTGTTGGATGAGATAGGCTCCAGCCTCCCCCTGACCCTAATAGTAGGATTGAGCGACTCGGGAAGTGGGAGAGTGATTATTCCTCAGGTGTTGAGATGCTCCTGTTGAATTATGGGATAGCATAGTGAATCTTAATGTGGTATGTTTGCATATTACAGATGTAGTAGATCATCCAGATACCATTTGACCGCCACCAAATGCCTACTGGGTATTCAGACACCCTACAAACTGCTTTTCGTGCACTTATAGTATGGAGTTATTAATCTGTTTGGATGCAGCGTGTGTTAATATGTAACCCACATTCCTGTAGATTGTATCCATAATCTGATTTCTTCTCATTCGCAGCACGACACTGGACCCGCCTCCGCCAGTCATCCGCATCATCAACGGCTACATCACCATCAAGGCCGACTCACAGGATCACGGGAGGTCCAATCACGACAGGACGTTCTCAGGCTCCACCCCCACAGTGGGAGGGGCTTCCTTCAGTATGGTGATAATATCTTGTCTTCAGGTGATGGTGGTCATTGGATTAAGCCAATAAAGAAAGCATCTGTGTGACCTTGAGCTCATGACGGTCCTACGGCGCTTCAGAAAAGACTCTAAAAAGGTCATTCAGGAAAAAAAGAAGAAAGAGAAAAAGACTAGAGTATATTCTTCTATAATGTGTTCTTCATTTTCTGAAGGATGACTGACTGACTGCGATCCAGTGCAGAGTGTAAATGTATCATAGATGTAATTTAGAGACATGAATAAAAATGGATGCTTTCTGGGTTCATTTTTATATATAAATAAGATTCACTATATTTTTGTGATTAAATGAGGTACTAACCAACTTTTTTAATCTCAAATCGTCCTCTTATTTATATTTTCTTAGTTTTTTTTTTTCATCACAAGAAGCTTATTTGTTTAATTTATTAAATATATAGCTCTAGCTTACATGTTCTGACGGCTCTTTATGGTTCGGACTGGTTAACCACCACCACCACTCCCTTTCACTCCCACCCTCCCCACATCACCACCAACCACTCATGTGGTCCACAATCCAGTACCGTACAGTCCACGGCACAGAGTTATGATTTGTTTATGTGCTTGAAAGCAATAAACTATTTATCTAGTTAAAGAGTCTTAAGTGTGAAAAGAAAGAAAGAAAAAAAGAAAAGATACCCAGGAATGCTTTATTTTATTGAGGCCATCAAATGACTTGTTGCTTGTACATAAGAGTCCTGAGCTCCGGGGGAATTTTATTACACGATCGTCAACTTCCTTGAAGGTTGCCACAGAACGGCGTCCGCGAACGAGACATTACCCGTTTCTTCCAGTTGGGAGAAAATGATTAGGTGTTTCAGGGGCACATCTGGAGCTCTGAAGCTCAGGGTCAGATCAACACCGTTTACAGTGAAGCTTTTCACAGCTTTTCCCCCCCAAAAAATCTTCTCCGAACGCTGAATGAAAAGATTATCAACACGTTTAATGGATTGATGGTGGGCACCAGATGGCTCGCATTTTATTCCGGCCGCAAAAACCCGAGTCGTTCTCCAGGGTTTGCTCACGGTACATGAAGACCCAGATGTTGTTGGAGGTTTTTTTTTTTTTACATTTTTTTGAGCAAGCTTCATATTGTTTTATGGGTACATTAAAAAAAAAATCTGCAGCTTTGGCCACAAAAAAAAAAGTGAATCTTGATCTGGTTTGTGGAACCCGACTCAGGATGTGATTCGTCTCCAGTGATTTATCCATCGCTGCCTCGTGTCAGGGAAATGATTCAGCTCAGCCTTTTGGTGTCTGTTTTATTAGCTATGACTTTAAACGGACACTCAGCCATGTGTGCCGTGTTCACGGTAAGCGCGAGCGGTTTGAAATGAAATGCATGAACAGTTCACTGGCCTTGTAAATGTGGCTTCGGTTTTATTCAGATGTTATGGACTTCACGGAGTTGAGGATGGGCTCGAAATATTAGGGGGAAAAAAAATTAAGCAGATAACATGTCTGGGATATTCCTTTTTTTTCCTAGTGCGGAGGTTCCCAACCCTGGTCCTGGTTCTCTCAACTCTCAGCCCCGTCCTGCATGTTTCCCTGCTCTAGAACAATCACTTCAAGTTATGAAGAGCCGTTAATTAGCTAATTAGGTCAATCAGGGAAAAATGTTAAAGGCAGAAGGTCCACCAGGAACGGGGTTTGGAACCTCTGATTAAGTGAACTTTAAATTAAAAAAAAAAAAAAAAAAAAAAGAATAATAAATATTTAGGCGGTGCCTATAAGCAGAGGTCTGAAAATGTTTGCATGTGTAAGTTTACACAAACATGCATCCACATAAAGTAAGAGAATCAGAGACAGACACAAGACTGGCGCTACTCGGAATATCGCGTGTTACCCGAGACTGGTTACACTTGACAACTTGGCTTTATACACGTAAACAAGCTGCCGGATTGAGAAATTCTGCTTCATTTTTGTGCTTTATTTTGAGCCATATTGTTATACAAATATAATTAAACAAATATACAGAGAATAAATAACTAAGAATGCAACGATTCTGTAGATACAACACTTACAAGTGAAATTTTATTCCTTGCGCTGATATTATTTCACTTGTTGAAGCACAACATTCAACACCCATCCTTTTGGAATGCAGGATTTTGGTCCTTGGTAATATAGAATATAGAGAATAAGCTGCAAAGTGCAAGTGTGATTTTTTTTCCCTCCCGGCATTTTCTTCATCTATTGGGTTGCCCGTGAGCACGTAAGCACAGACGCAACAACAAGCTCGAACTCATCACTTTACGACTTTTACATATTACAAGTATGGAGCTCTGGAGCGCCACTAAAACTAACAGTTTAAACTAAAAGTTAACTGAAATACATATTTCAAAAAAAAAAGAAAAAATGTATAAAAACCTACAATAATGGATGTAACATGAATTAAAATGAAAAACAAAAAAAAAAAGCAACTAGTTCATTCCCCGCACAATTTGCAGTGCGGGTGCTACACCACTTTGAAGATGAAGATGATTAGTACTAGTAATGGAATAGTGCCAGAAGGTGGCAGTAATGTACAGTAAAGTTAAAAACTAAATAAAAAGTCAACTAAAAATAGTTAATTATTCTGGTTATTAGTAATAAAGTAGTGCCATAACGTAATAACTATATTTATACTAAAACTAAAATAAATAAATAAAAATCTAAGCTAAAACTAGTCAATTCTACTGAGTAGAAAGAGACTGGTGCCAGAAAGTGGTAGTAATATACTGTAAAGTAAAAACAAACTAAATATAGAATAAAAGAAAAACAATAATGTTTTAGAACAATTACATCATTATAACTTTTCTGTTTAATGAAAATCAAATCCTGTCCAATTAGAATAGAGAATTCAGTAATGCTGTAGTAAATATGCCATAAATATCCAAAATACTCGTCTATATTTGTTAAACAGTGGAGTCAAGAGCCCAGTATGTAGCGAATGGGAATGGATTACATCACGGAATGTTTGAAATCTCGTTGGGCTGAACATACAAACTGAAAGTCTGAACCCTATTCATGTCTAGTTTTCCCCGTAAACCAAATTTCCATCTATTTGAACGATGTCGTTGTGTTTGATAGCACTGTTCACGATATTAGGGCTATTTTCCTCAACCAACCGCCCCTTTAATTACCCTGGGTTCATTTAGATTATAAATTTTAATTCCCATGCTCTATTTAGATGACCCCCCCGCCCCCCCATGCTAGAATAAAACACAAAGCTGTGCTTTGACTCTGTTGATTTCCAGCCCAGTGTTTGTACTTCTGAATAAATGATGATTTATTTTGTGTTTATTACCAACTATAACATACACGATTAGCCAGACACAGCTAGCTGGTGTTGATGTATTTATTACGTGGGGTTTTTTTTTTCTTTTTTCTCCTTCCTGGATGCAATACTTATCAGATGTGCGAGCGACGGAGTTCATCTTGCTGTTGTTTATTTGCATTGCCGTGGATCAGGTTGCTTAAAAGTCCTTCGCGTTCATCTCCGTTACACACAACGCCTTCGTCTCGATTCGAGCTGTCAAACACAGACCTCACAGAAACGTCATTCAGGCAGCGCTGATATCCAGCCAGCCTTGTCCACTTTATGAACGATCACATATTTAAGGTTTCAGAGTTATTACGTGGGGCAAATGGAGGTGCCAGATGACTGATGAATCACTCGAGCGGGAAGGGGGGGTGAAAAGCTTTGAAATGGCCTTCTTTTTCCTGACTTGCCGGGAAGGACGACGCACAGATGGACATTTTGGAGCGTGGACAGTGAATCACGGGGTTCAAAAGCAACACGGCTTCCTCTTAAATCTTAAAAAAAAAAAGGTTTGTTGTGTCAATCAACTGTCTTTTTTTAAAAGATGAAGCTCTTAGTCACTGCATTACAGTTGGCTGAGGTTACTTGTTTCGGTAACTGGAGTCTAAGGAAGTAAAAATGTGGAGATTTACCGTCAAAAGTGAAGGTTTGTGCACCCTTGGGAGGGCAGTGGGAGTGTAGCAATGTCATGTAGAAGAGAAGAAAAGATACTCCGTTTGTTCAGACTCACTTGTGGGCGGCTTATCGGTTAGCATGTCCGCCTCAAAGCAAGAAGGTCCTGGGTTCGAGTCCTGGGCGTCTCTGTGGAGATTGTTTGTTCTCGCCATGCTTGTCTGGGTTTCCTCCAACAGTCCAAACACATTAAGTTAACCGACTGTTCCAAATTGCCCCTAGTTGTGAATGTGAATGGTTGTTTGGGTGTTGGCCCTGCGATAGTCTGGCAAACTGTCCAGGGTGTACCCCAGTGTCGGCTGAGAGAGCCTTCCTGTGCAACCCTAGTCGGATTAAGCGGTTCACAGCATACGCTGTTGAGGGTATTGCAAACTATGTTGCCAAAAGTATATGGACACCTGACCGCCATACTTGTGTGCATGTTTTGAAGATCCTGGTCCAGCGTTAGTCCTGCCTTTGCTGTGTTAATAGTCTTCTCATGAGAGCATTACTGACGCCGGATGAACCGGTCTGGGGTACAGTCGGCGCCCAGAACAGGTTAAGGTCTACACACTTTGAGGAAGAACCACATACGGTGTGACGGTCGGGTGTCCACAAACGTAACGTATGACATGAAAGAAAAATCAAGTTCATAAAACAACCGTATTGTGTAACTTCCTACGCCTGCATAGAAGTAAACCAGGGCTCAATAATGCGGCGATTCATGACCCAACAGCCGTCCTTTCCCCATCGGAAGAGAATAAGCAAACTATTATGAAAGTGTCGTTAATCACCAGTCTGTAGAAATGTCACTGAATTCAAATATTGAGTGGTATGTTTAGGCTAAGCTTTTAAGATTCATTGCCATGCCGAGCTCCGGTCATGGCGGCGTAATTGAAAGCGAGTGCCTGTGCGTTGAGTATAATGACCCTGGAAGTCTCCTTCCTACTTCTGGAAAGCCTCTCACTTCAGGTTCCATGCTTCACGAACGCACACCTAAACAACACCACCCGCCTCTTTTCACCCTAAAAAGGTAAATATGTCATAATTTAATAAAGTGGCTATAAAATTTCCAGCTCTGGGTTTCTCTCTCATTTAGCCTAATCCTAACGCTGGCATCATCATCAATCAGAAACATGTGCGGCGACACTAAAAGCTATTTCCAGCATTTCGTTCGACGGGGTGGGAACGGTGCGGCTGCTGTTCTGGATTGGTTCGAGATACGGTGCTTCAGGCATCGCGGCACACGCTTGGCGTCGAGTTTATTTTCACAAGCGATGGGGTGGGGGGGATACAAAAAGATTAATACATATGTAGGTGGGCATTCCCACGCAGACCCAGGACCTGAGCCTTAACAGCAGATGCGTAATCAAGTGCAGGACAAATGACCGTGCTGAACAGTGCGCATGTTAAGCGTCTGCTCTGGATTTAAAAACAAAAAAAGAAAAAAAAAACACACACTCACGTGCGCACACACACACAAACACACACATGTTCTTTCATGGGTTTCTGTTTCCATTTATGCAGGGATCCCATCTGGAGCTGCGTAATTAGCTGCTTATGGACGTGCATGCCTTACAGCTACGCTGAGTAAAATTTGTTGGTCTCATGTTATTGACTCAGAACTAAGTGAAGCGTAACGCACGTCACTGTACGACGTGCGTCACAAATCAAGCCTCACACACCGAGTGCAGGATTCCGGGACGTCATGTGTACGTGAACGTTACCTTGACGTGCGTCGCCGACCTGAACACGGCTGCAGACCATGCACGCCTTCATGGCAACGGTTTTCCCTAAATGCGGCGCGATAATGCGCCCTGACACACTGCAAAAATTATTCGGGAATGGTTTCGGGAACAAAGAGTTCAAGGTGTTGACTCGGCCTCCAAGATCCCCGGATCCCAATTCGATCGAGCATCTGTGGGACGTGCTGTGCAAACAAGTCCGATCCATGGAGACCCCCACCGCACAACTTACTTCGTGGACTTGTAGGATCATTCATGCGTTTTGAACTGCTATAATTATTGTTTAATTACATATAATGTTGGTCCTGCAGTGGTCTGGTGAGCTGTTCAGGGTATACCCAGTGTTGGCTGAGATAGACCCTGCGACCCTGGTAGGATTAAGCAGTTTGGCAAATGAGTGAGAGATGAGAACATATATGCATTTTTATTATGTATTATATTACACAGGAATGTCATGATCTGATTGGTCCTTGGTGAGGTGATTTACAAACATTATCCTGAGTGAATAATGCTAGAATCAAAACAATGTGCACTCACTGTTTGTCAGTCACTTTAGCCCACATAAAAATCTCATTTTATTGTTTCTCTTGTGTTTCTGTGTTGTATATATTAAAACACCTTTACAGAGCACAGTTTACTTATGTTTCCATGTACTATGTACTAAACTCTGAAACAGTAGGCTAACAGACGCCGTTCGCTCCGCAGCGCTTAGCTCAGCTCGAAACACAGAGTTCACCTCACCCGTCTCGGTCACGGTTACGTATATAAAATATAAAAACCTTGTTTTGGTTTGCTTTTCTTTATGTTTCCATGTAGTTTATACTTAAAAGTCTTAAAGCGAATTAAAGAGATAAAGTCATACAGCTGATGGAGCGGGAGATCGACAGGCGGATCGGTGCAGCCTCTGCTGTAAAGCGGAGCTTGTATTGGTCCGTCGTGGTGAAGAGGGTGCTGAGCCCTGGTGTGGTGTTTCGGGCTTCGAACACCTCGGTGCCCCCCCCCCCCGGAAGAGCTGGAGGAAGTGGCTGGGGAGAGGGACGTCTGGACCTCACTGCTTAGGCTGCTGCCCCC
>JBCNYH010000005.1:15533261-15540761 GCA_039654325.1 Tandanus tandanus
GCGCGGTATAGTAATACTCAAAACTAGCGCTAACACAAAATAACAACTGAACTAAAACTAGTCTAGGGCTTCATGGTACTGTAGGTGTTAGCACGTCCGCCTCAAAGTAAGAAAGTCCTGGGTTCGAGTCCCGGGCGTTTCTCTGCGGAGTTTGCATGTTCTATCTGTGCTTACATGGGTTTCCTCTGGGTACTCTGGTTTCCTCCCACAGTCCAAAGACATGCACATTAGGCTAACTGGCTCTTGCAAATTGCCCCTATGTGTGAGTGAGTGTGAATGGTTGTGTGTGTCGCCCTGTGATGGTCTGGCAAGATGTTCAGGGTGTAACCTGCCTTTTCTGCCCAGTGTCGGCTGAGATAGGCTCCAGCCGCCCCATGACCCTAGTTGGATTAAGCGATTCTGCAGTGAGTGAGTGAGATGATAAGCTAGTTTTTATCACAAAATAATCCCGAACAGGGGAATCGGGTCTTGCATCACCCTGAAAGGGTTAATTTCAGCTGCATAGAAGTGCATTGTGGGTATTCTGCACTAGCTTGACCTCTTCATTAGATCATATATACAATGCAGACACCAATTTCTTGATTGCACTGGATTTTCTCCGCTAAGCTTTTGGAAATGATTCCAAAATAACTCCCAAAGAGGGAACCTTGATGAGGGAAATTAGTCACATGATTGAATTCTGCAATCTGATTGGTCAGGTGCACAAACCTTCCCACCAGACAGAGAAACATTACACTGTGAGATGTATACAACTCCTGCAATAACGAGACCCCGTCAGTAATTTGGTTCATCAGGTAAGAACGTTCCGAGTCCTGGGGTCAAAGTTCAAACTGCGGTCACATGTCATTCTGTTTAACGAGATCCAGCTCGTCTTCACACAGGGACGCGACGAAGCCGAACTCCCCAAACCGTCCCCACTCCCCAGTCCTCACGCTCAGCTGGTGCTCTACTTCAATCCAACACACATGATAGTAATCAGAGCCGGAGTGTGTTCTGTTCCCCGCCTCATCTCTGGCCCGGATTATTCCAAATGATTCCGTGGAGAGAGAAATGTGTAGCTGTCGGAGGGTTTGTGCGTGATCTCGTGTCATTTCCTCCAGGCCATGACCTGTTAATAACTATAAATCTAAACACTGGCTTCAGACTGGAATGATGTATCGATATGTGGCCAATCAGGACACATGCACACAATTATTGGCACCTTTCAATGAAATGGATATATACTATAAATGTGTATATATGCTACATGTTGGGTGCCAACAATCTCTATATATCTGGGCGCGACGTTGGCGTAGTGATTAGCACGTCCGCCTCACGGAAAGAAGGTCCTGGATTCGAGTCCTGGCCTCGGCGTCTCTATGTGGAGTTTGCATATTCTCCCAGTGTTCGCGTGGGTTTCCTCTGGGTACTCTGGTTTCCTCCCACAGTTCAAAGTCATGCACATTAGGCCCCAGAATTGACCCCAGGTGTGAGTGTGAATGGTGTGTATGTGTTGCCCTGTGATGGTCTGGCGAACTGTTCAGGGTGTAACCTGCCTTCGCCAACACGCGATTCCTTCAAGTTTCCTCTCTTGGATGCGCCCTGCCTCCTTTTTAAACCCCACTGGTGCTCCAAGCTGTTTTTGAATCGTGGACGTCGTGGCCGCAGTGTGAACCCAGGGTTTGTTTATTTATTTTTATATTGATTTATTCACACCGTTAATGCACATACATACATTCATTTTCTGAAGCGCTTAATCCTAATTAGGGTCGCGGGGAGGCTGGCGCCCATCTCAGTCGACTCTGGGCGAGGGCAGAGTATACCTTGGACAGCTCGCCAGGCCATCGCAGGGCAGAAACACGCTGACGGCTATGCAGCCCACTCTTTAATGCACATACATGAAAAGTAAATATACTTCAAATAAAAATACAAGAATCATAAACATAAGTTCCGATATATTACAGGTAGCATAATATATATAGCCCTGCGATGGCCTGGCGAGCTGTCCAGGGTGTACCCTGCTCTCGCCCAGAGTCGGCTGAGACGGGCGCCAGCCTCCCCGCGACCCTAATTAGGATTAAGCGCTTCAGAAAATGAACGAATGAATAATACACATATAGATATAGATAGATAAACACACAGGTGAGAATTTTATACAAGCTTTATTTACAACTTGATTACCAACTGTACATTTTTGCAGCGTAGGAAGCACATCTTTCCCTCAAAATCCAAACTGAGGCACAGCGTATACCTCACCGAAAAACTTCCTCCACTGTCTTACACACAGAGTCTGTACATTCTGTACACAAGCAATAGAAAAGTTGGCAAATGAAAAGAGTAAATGCTACGTGAACTGAACGTAGCATCTTCCTATGCATAAAAAAATACACACATCAACCTTAATACTTGAGAAAGTTCATCAAGATGTCATTTATTCCCTCCTCTTTTTTTAATCCTCTTCTAATGGACGGCTGTGAATCCGACTTTTTATTATTATTATTTTATAATGTATTTAATTTTAAATAAACTAACACTGCTGTCTAGTTCACACTCTGTGCATTCATCAACTCACAAACTCTTAGAAATCTTACACAAAAGAGATCTATAAAAAAAACCCTATAATAATAATCATGAAGTAACAGTACAAAATGGCGGCGTGTTGCATAAAAATGGACGTCGTGACGTGTAACAGGTGAGGACGAAGCAGCGGAGAAACAAACAGCACGCGGTTTACTGCATCGGTCCGAGTGTCTGTGGATCTGAGGTAACACTTAATAAAATAGGACACGCCCATTACCATTATTGATCATCGCTCAACACTATTGGTTGGAAGAATGACCTTTTTGTAGGAAAGACGCACTTATTATAGACGTAGAGAGCTGATGAGGTCACGCTAATGTATCACACACACACACACAAAAAGTAACACAAAGTAAGAGGGTTCATTATCTAGTTAGCGGACTAGCTTTCTTTGCTAGCTATTTTAGGCTGCTTTCACACCTTTTTCCACGACCGTGTGCTAGCTGGAGTGTTGATTATGTCCTGGAGGCAAAACTAGCAGCCCCATCGCCAAAGGAAACAAGGCAGCACATGCTACGTTTAATCCTCGCTAGCATCAGCTAACTATCTAGCCGCAGCTAGATCTCTAGATGTATGGGATTACTAGCATTAAGAGGGTAAATACAGATGGGTTTAGGTTTAAGCGGTGGCACGGTGCTGTAGTGGTTAGCACGTCCGCCTTACAGCAAAAAGGTCTTGGGCTCGGGTCCCAGTTTGCATGTTCTCACTGTGCTTGTGTAGATTTCCTCCGGGTATTCCGGTTTCCTCCCACAGTCCAAAAACATGCACGTTAGGCTAATTGGCTGTCCCAAAATTGACCCTAGGTGTGAGTGTGTCTGGCAAGCTGTTCAGGGTGTACCCCGCCTTCGCCCGGAGCCGGCTGAGATAGGCTGCAGCCTCTCCACGACCCTAATAGGAGTAAGCGGTTTGGCGAATGAGTGAGAGAGAGGATTGAGGTTGAAGTCTAGTGATGATGAGTCATTGCATCATGAGACACATTTTTATTTCACTCTTCTTCTATGGTGTTGTTTTCGCTGCTTGGCTCATCAATATTTTCTCCTCCGTGTGTGAGTGCTGAGAAGGGGGGGGGGGGTATAGCATAGTACAGTAAAGTCTGTAGGACTGTGACCTTCACTTTTTTTTTTTTTTGTTCAAGGTCATACTGAGGTCAACTTGCCAAAATTAATCAAAATGAACATTTTCTTGGTGGAGGCTATAGATGGCCAGTGGATCCAGGAAGTAGATCTCAGTGGAACTTGCAATCTGGTTGGTCAGGAGCTTTATTAATAATAATAATAATAATAATAATAATTCTGTAATACACTGCCAGGCCAAAAAAAAAAAAAAGTCACACATGCTAATATTTTCATGGAGAGCATTTAGCCTCGATCACAGCATGTAATCTCTATGACATTGTTGCTCCAGTTGTTTCGGTCGAGGCTCAGCAACATTAATGTGGCAATAAAATGAAGTCAGCTGATGACCTGAATGTACTGAATGAGCAGGTTATCACATCAGTGGACTTTTTCTTCCCTGATGTCTTCAACGGATATAAAATGGGGCCTCAAATAATGAGCGAGTGGTTCAGGAAGCACGAGGAATCATTTTCACATATGTATCGGCGCCCCAGAGTCCTGACCTTAACCCTAGTGAAAGTGTTCGGGATGTGCTGGAGAAGACTTTATGGAGTGGTTCAGTTTTTCCCTCATCGACTGAAGACGTCGGTGAGAAACGAACCCGAAACTGGATGGAAATAAACGTTATGTTGCTTAAGTTTGTTGAAACAATGGCATGACGATTCCGCGCTGTAAACAAGGATAAAGGAGGAACAACAACATATTCGAGTGTGCGACATTTTTTTTTCTTGCTTGGTCCCCTACCCTGTAATCTGATTGGTCAGGAGGTAAAACAAAAGCACTTGATGGAACAGGTGACCCCCTATCCCTTTTTTTTTTAAACTATTTAACTTTTTTCAACTTTTTTACTCCCCCACAAAAAAGAAAAAATAATAATCAATCTGAAAATAAAATAAAAAGAATTATTTAAAAAATTTAAATAGCAGCCATTTCCAAAAGATACTGCACATAAAATAGAATTCTATTCAAGGAAAGAAGTATGAAAGCAGCCTGAACTCGATCAAGTCAACTATAAGCTGATTAAAGCAGATCTAACGAGGGGGGAAAATGACAGAAATTCATATTCTTGGGTCGCCATGCTAAAGAGAGAAAAAAAAAAAAAACTTAAAAAACTTTGGAAATAAATACTCGTCTTCTGGGAGGCGGGGTTTCAGTGCCTCACTTCCAGCTGCCGGGTCTCTAATATGCACATTGACGAGTTATCTTCTCTCTTCCCTCTTTAATAAGCTTTTCTTTAACTTTTTATTTCCTAATACTGTCTCCCTTCAGGAAAAAAAAGAAATAAAAATTTAATTCCTAAGTAATGTTTCCGTAAAGCGTTAACGCTGTGCATTCGAGGAAAATACAATTTTATACATCGTTATGAAGCCTGAAGTTGTGCAGAGGCTCGTTATTTGTTCACAAGGGTCATAAAATAAAATAAAAAACATAAATATAATTTCACTTCATTCAAATTAAGAAAGAACAAAGATTAAAAAAAGGAAAAGAAAAACAAATAGTAATAATAATAATAATAAATATGCCAAAAAAAGAGTTAATACCTATATTTTGACCTTTAGCGCCAGCCGTATGTCATATTCATTCTTCGTAACACTTATCACATCACCCTCCAGTAACCAGGCCCCGCCCCCCCCCTGACAGTTTGTGATTGTTGCATGCTGGAACATAGCGGTGGATTACGAACGCAACACAGGCATGCTGATGAAGTCTTTGTGCTGGCGGCGAAAGAGAGCGCGCCCCGAGCGGGCGGTGTTAGTACTGTGTGTGTTGAGGTGTTTGTTATTCAAGAGCGAAATGGGTCATGCAAGCGGCGCCATCATGCAGCTGCGCCGCCTCGACTGGCCGCTCATGCCTTCACATCACTGTGGAGGGAGGAGAGGGAGGGAGAGAGAGAGAGAGAGAGAGAGAGAAAGATGGACAGCTGTCAAACAAAATGGCTGAATCATGAATGTTAATGATCGTTAGTAGACACACAGACTGTTAGCTTGGCTTTACATAAAAAGGTCAGAAAGCAAACAGACATCATACCAAAATCGACAGCAAATTATTTACCCCCTGAGGGACGTTAGGTTTCTCCCAGGGGCGGAGCTTTGGACCAGGAAGGCTCCATAAAGTTTTGGAGATGATCCGGATGGAATTCTGGATCCGGGAAATTTATTTTAAAGGATTCTCTAACAGTGCGAGATCGGATGATTAAATTTTTTTTTTTTTTTTTTTTTTTACATTTTGGTTCATATGGGCGATTGCTGGGTGCTTGGCGGAGGTTTGCGCTCTCGGGGTGCTCTTATTTGTTTTGAAGCAGTAATATCCGCATTAACACAAGCGCCATGCAACCACTGATAGTCTGTTAGGAAATCTCATATCCTGTAACCTTCAGTTAAATGTAGGTGATTCGTTCAATAAAAATAATACGATTGGGCTCAAAATTCCAATGTCAGAGTTAATTTTCCTGAATTCAGACCTCCATATACCCCTATAACTCAAATTATATGTAATAAAATGTGTATATAGTGCTAGTTTGAGATGGTTGAATTCATTTATGAATTTTTTTTCAATTACAATTATGAAGAAAAAAGGCATTGTGGGAGAATTCCCCTCTAATCCGACCCGAGAGACCGATATCTGGACTAGGTGGTACTGAACACATGCTTAACACCTGTTAGAATGATGTAGCACTGCTGTTAGTGGAGGAGTTCAATACGCCATGCGCTAATCAGTGGGGAAAAACATGCCAAAAAACAACAACACCACCACCACCACCACTTTCTAGACTAAACAGAAATAAGGTCACGGAGGCTGATGAGCAACAAAAATAATGTAAATAAAAATAAACCCCCAAAGAAACAAAACCACTTTTTCCACCAACAAGGGGGTCGAGACATTAGTGCAAAAGACTAAACTTGAGGACTGCTAGTTTATACCATCATGACAACTGGACTATATACACACACACACACACACACACACACACACACACACACACACACACACACACACCATTAACATGTGATTCAATTTAAAATAAAATCAGAACAGGTTAGTGGTGTAGTTTGGTTTAGTGAGCTGACTGAATGCTACGTTGCTAATGGAGTGATCACACTAGAGGCGCGGTAGAAAAGCGACCGACGCGAATAGCAATTGGCGTCAGTCGCTTTTCATTCTCAAAATGTTCTCCAACTCGTCTCGCGACATTTTCGGCATCTCATTTCGGTCGCCTGGTCCGTGAACTCATCGCAAAACATTCCGAACGCGATCAAAATTTACGCAGACGCTGCAAAACGAGGCTCTGACGCCGAGCAGACTCAAACTCTTCCCAAACAGTCCGCACTTGTCGCGAGAGGGTCGCGGAGATGTCGTTTTGCTCGCAAGTTATTCGTTTTTCGCTTGCAAGGAAAAGCGACTTCCACAAGAAACATTTGAGACTTGCTGGCGTCCGCCATATTCCATATATGCCGCCATCACTCGTATTTTATTCGCATTCCGTTCATGTTAATAACCCTCGGGAAAAAAAACGAATGGTTTGCGAACAAAAAGTGAACAGAACGCGCCTGATTTACGTCGGGAGATTCGTTTTTTTTCGCCCAACATCCGCAAAACAATCGCAAATTACTCGCTAATAACGCGATGCATGTACTTAAACCACTAAATATTCATTTGCATGTGAAGTCGCAAAACATTTTGACGCAAATTTCGCAAAAAGAATCAATTCGCGTCAGTCGCTTTTCTATTCCACCTCTAGTGTGATCACCCCTAACAGAGCGCTCAGAATAAATCCCAACCAGTAAATCTCATCTAATCTGGGAAAACATCTCATTGTTCATATTTC
>JBCNYH010000005.1:15545761-15552157 GCA_039654325.1 Tandanus tandanus
CAGGTCGTAGGGATTAAAGATCATATCCAAACTTAAAAATGTCAGCTGTTTTGTATTAAAAAACCCCAAAAAACAGCAGAACTTACCACTCGCGTTATATTTGGGCTCCAGGTCTTCGATAATGGCGCTCTTCTTCTGCAGCTCGTTCGATGCGTCCCTCAATTTCTCTCTAATTCATCAAAGAAAAAATACAGCAGATGAAAATATATGCCTTCTAAAGTGAGAACTGACAAAAACGTGTACCAGAAAATGACTCACAAATGTTCCTCGCACTTCCGCTTCAGAAGAACCGACTGCAAGATACAGAAATGCACATTTACGTACATATACACGATTAGATAACTCAGCAGCTCCCTCTAGTGGAGCTGGAAGGCATTACTACAATTACCAAATGACCTTATACAGTATTATAACATGCTGTTGAACGCAGTCACCAACAGAGGGCAGCACAGAGCACATTCTCATTCCCCTGAACCCATTTCAGTGCTGTCGATCCGGATCATGGAGTTTAGCGACGCGCCCCAAGAGAGACAAACCTCAAACCTTTCCCACAGCTCATGCTGCGTCTCACTGAGTTTATTTTCCAAATAGAATGCAGTTTTTGATTTCTCGCTGGCAAAAAGCTGTGGCGTAAACCTCGTCTCTCGTTAGCGTTAACGGCCTCATTAGCGTTCGTTAGCTGATGAATTACAACCTGGTCATGTGGCCATGGATCGATCAGCGAAATGGATTCCTGCCCATCTGTGTCTCTTTCTCTCTCTCCCTTTTATTTTCGATGAGCAAATTTAAAGCTCCAGTCAGAAAAAGACATTATCCAGTAGGATTTCAAAATAAAAGTCCCGTAGTTTTCGTGCCACAGTGCACAGGATTTAAAAAATAAAAGTCTCTTATCGCGACTGAGCCATAGCCATCTTATACATTTCACAGAAATGAAAATTAACAGCGCTGTTGATACCATCATAGATACCACGACTCATGATACCACGAATACACATTTATTTGTAGATAGATGGTAATATTAAGACGTATGAAATTTGCCCTCTCTCCAAGAATTTATACACTCATCCATTTAGCGACCAAATTTTTAGCCAATTCGGTTTCCAGACCTAAAACCCAGGACTAGACAGCACACTGCAGCACCCTGTACCATACGCCAGGAAGCGGATACGGAAACGCCGATGCTCCAAATGCTTCCTGACTGGAGCCTGAAGCAATAAATGCTCAGCTGGTCGATGGGTGTGGCCTAGCATCAGCACGCTGTCGGGACAGTGAAGCAAGAGACAGAGAAAAGAGAGCACGCGAAGTGGCTACATGCTGTACTTACAATCGCCTGAGAAAGGGGGGGGTGTGAGAGAGTGAGAAAGAGCGGGGTGAGACAGGCCTGTCCACAATGAGAGCACAAGAGAGAGAGAGAGAGAGAGAGAGAGAGAGAGAGAGAGAGGATGCGGAAATCAAGACAGAACCAAAATAAACAACAAAGCGAGATGCTCATGGAGGGACAGATGACCTTTTAACCCTTAAACAGAATGTACAGTGTATATATATATATATATCTACACACACAGAATGGAGCAGGGGTTCCCAGCCCTGGACCTGGAGGACCCGTACCTTTCCGCATTTTAGCCTTTTCCTTGTTTCAAACACACCTGATTTAACCCACTAACTCATTAACAGCTCTTCATGACTTGAAGTGGGTGTGACAGAGCAGGGAAAACCCTGAAATGTGTAGGACGGGGTCCTCCAGGATTGGGGACGTCTGATATAGGGGATGATTGGTGATCAGGAGTGTCACTCACATCGTCTGCTTTCGACCCCTGTTCCTGTAAACTCTTCTGCAGCTCCTCCACCTGACTCTGACCTGCCAAGAGCCTCTGATTCACCAACCTGAGAGAGAGCGAGAGAGAGAGCGAGAGAGAGAGCGACAGAGAGAGAGAGAGAGAGAGAGAGAGAGAGGATCAGTATAACGTTTGATCCTGATCTCAGCTTCCTGTCCGATCTCCCAGTGTCACTTCATGTTCTAAAGGCTTTAGGAAAGTCTCTTTGGGTGTCATTATGCATCAGTTCCATACAGCAACCCTGGGTTTACACTGGGGCACGATGTCCGCGATCCCACCAAGTTCCCTCAAGATCATCACGATTCGATGTCACGAGCCCGACCCTCATCACGATTCTCTCAAATCGTGGACATGGTGCCCCAGTGTAAACCCAGAGTAATAAATATTATACAGAGTGTTTATTTTTTCCCTTCATGTAATTATTGTGTTCTGCTGCACTAGAAATTATACAGTTACTACTGTACCAGTTGTCGAGAGAGAGAGAGAGAGAGAGAGAGAGACCTGTTCTCCGTCTCCAGCTCGTTCTTCCTGGCGTTCGCGTCCTCCAGCAGACTTTTAAGGAGCGCGATCTGCTCGTTGTCTGATCCTTCCTGGTTCAGCTTCAGCATCTTGTTCTCGTGCTGTAGACGGATTAACCGCTCCCTAGGCACACACGCACGCACGCACACACACACGATTCAAAAACAAGATTAAAGATGCAGCCACTGATTATAACCCAAAATATTTGAGTGAGTATCTTGTCACACAACACTATTCCAACCAATCAGCTACACGGGAGTGTTTGTGCTTGTGTAGCGGACAGGGGACAGGGAGAGAGAGAGGGATGGGACATCGGGGTGCTGTGGATTTGACAGTGTGCGTATATGGATTGTGGGGGCGGAGCTACTGAAGGAGAGGTATCGACAATGCTCGTCCAGAATCGATGACTGCCCCTTTAAAAGGAGGGAACATGCACTGGGAAAATCAGGCAAATATGGAGTAGTAGTTGTGTGTGTGTGTGTGTGTGGGGGGGGGTATTGTATAAGGAGTCTCATTATGGTAGAACATACCGGATCTCTGGGGTCACGATTTCTGCTGCTAGTGAATCCGAGGCCTCGCTGCTGCCCAGTGGAACCAGACCTAGTGACATATAAAACACGTTAACCATACACACACACGCACGCACGCACACAAACACACACACACACACACACACACACACACACACACACACACACAAACACGCATAATGCAGTGTACAGTGTTTCTGACCTGAGGTGAGCTGACCCTCCTGGGCCTGAACACACCGTAACTCTTCGATTGTCTCCTTCAGAGAGTCGCGCTCCGTCCTCATCCGCTGTACACGCGCACACACACACACACACACACACACACACAGTATTAACTCGACAAAAAACACATTTGAAGGAATTGCCAACTTTTGTCTAGTACTGTATGCACTCAAATACACCCAAACACATACATGAATTAATCAGGTACACGTACACACACACACACACACACACACACACACTCTCTCGCTCGCTCTCACACGCACACACTTTTGCTCACTCGCTCACACATTCGCTCACACACACTCAGGCACACACTCGCTCTTGCTTGCTCACACATTAGCTCGCTCACACTCACACGCTCGCTCACACGCACACACACACGCTCGCTCACATGCACACACTTGCTCTCTCACTCTCAAACACTCGCTCGCTCTCTCACACTGGTTTAAAGAGCAAATTAAGAAACAGTGAAAATAAAAATGAAACAAAAACAAAAAAGGAACAGAGTGTGTGTGTGAGAGAGAGAGAGAGAGAGAGAGAGAGAGAGAGAGAGAGAGAGAGAGAGAGAGAGAGAGAGAGATAACAGCACAGGATGTGGCTCAGCAGTACAGTAAAAGCAAAACAAGGAAGAAAAGAAAAGCCAGAAAAGAAAAGTGCATGTGATGCTCGTTCCTGATGCGGTGCTTCGTCTCACAGCATGTTGAGATGTAATCAGTGTAATCAGCTCATCTCTGCAGGTGCTTCCTGATTCGCTACGTCACAGCAAAGGCATTTATTATCTTTTCCAGGCTGCAGAAAGCCAGTGCTCTGGACACTGAACTCCCTCAGGGCAGCATTTATTCCGTATAAACACACACACACACACACACACACACGTTCTTACTACTCTGAGACGTCTTATTTCGCACTCGGACTGATAATCATCGCCTTTATCGCCCCAGATTCTCCCCCGACATGTTGGGAGAAGCGACTCAGTCTTACGTCTTTCTCCTTCTGTAGCGAGTCCACCTTCTCCTTCAGTCGCTTGCTCTCAAACTCCATCTTGTCGGCCTTCTTGGATTCCTCGGACAACCGGTTCTGGAGCTCGACCACCTGCAGGACGCGACATCGTTAACTCGAGACCGATGGAGCGTGCCGAGTGTGATCGAGGATAAATCAAACTCAAGGATGTGCTAATGAATGCGGTTTGTGAGGTGTGTGTGTGTGTGTGTGTGTGTGTGTGTGTGTATACCTGTCTCTTGTAGGTCTCCAGCTGGGCGCGGGCGGTGTTAGCTTTGCGTAGCTCCTCCTCCAGGCTGACGGTGTTCTGCATGTAGCTGGTGTTCTTCTCCTCCAGCAGCTTCACCTGCCTGCGCAGATCTCCCAAATCCTCCAGCTTCTTCTTATACGACTCCACCTGCGCCTCCAACTTCGCCACCTTATCAGACGAGTGTCTGCGAGACGAGGCGCACACACCATGCAGACGTGAGAGAGACAGACAGACAGGAGGAAATACACCAAAAAAACAGTGAGAAAAACAAATGTGGAGGAACGAAAGGACAGACAGGGAAAGAGAGAGACGGAGAGAAAAAAACAGACATAGAAAAGACACACAGACAAACCAGGAAGAAAGACAGACAGGTAGACAGACATAGAAAAGACACACAGACAGAAAAGAAACAGAAAGACAGACAGGTAGACAGACATAGAAAAGACACACAGACAGACAGACAGAAAAGAAACAGAGACAGAGGAAAAGGGACGGAGAGAAAGACAGATGAAAAAGACAGACAACTGAGAGATACACTGAGAGACTGATCACATGGGCGTACAACCATGTGATCAGCCCAGGGGTCGTGACCTCAGAATCCAGGTTGGTGCCTCACCTCAGGACGTCCATTTCGTCTTTGAGTGACTGCGCTTCGTCAGCCAGAGACGTCAGCTCCTCGTTTTGACCTTTGACCTCCAGGAGCTCCTTCTCCAGTTCCTCACAGCGGATACGGTAGTCGTCTTTAGCAGCCTCGAGCCTAACACACACACACACACACACACACACACACACACACACACACACACACGACAATGAATCCAGAGGGAAACACTTCTTCACCTCCACTGTGCTAAAATAAATAAAATAATACACAAATTGGTGAAAGATATATTTGAGGAAATGTGAACCAGTTGTGACCAAAGTGCCCCAAAAAATATAAATAAATAAATAAAAAGGACACATCAGCTCCATCATCCTCGTGCCCGTGAAGTGCCCCAGTGAGAGGGTGGGTGTCTACGCCCCGTGCCCGAGCCCCTCTGTGCCCGTGCTAGCTGTAGTTACCTCCACTGGGGCAGGGTCTGAATGAAGCTGAGGCCCCGAGGAGCCAGCGGGAAGGGCAGAGCCTGACACTCCCAGCTCAGGTGAGAGAGACCCGACTCGCTCATCCTGTCGCAACAAGCCGCATTAGCGTTAGCCAAAGTGGGCGTGGCGCTTGGAAGCAATCAAATTGCGCACATCTCTTGATGAGCCCTACATACACCAGCGTGTATGCCAGACGTTAGTCAGGGGGTGGGGTCTGTAGAATACCGCCATGTGGCGTATTATTTGCATAATTTAATCTCTACTGTACGTTTCCATAGAAACAAGTCCTTTCCCATTTGCAGGAGGTAAACAACTTGGAGTAAAACGATTGATCTTCTAGCTCAGGCTTTCATCTCTGTCTCTCACCTAAACGTCTCCTCCTGCAGCTGTTCCAGCTGTGCCTGTAGCTGGAGGTGCCGCCTCCCGGCTGGACTGTTCACATCCTCGATGGCGTCGGACTGGTTGAGACGCTCGTGCAGGACTTGATTCTCGGCCAGCAGGCTGCTCTTCTCCTCCTGTAGAGCCGCCACCTGGCGGAGGGGCAGGGCGACGGAGCGAGAGAGGGACGGAGAGGGAGAGAGAGGGCGAGAGAGAGAGACGGAGAGAGCAACAGAGTGATAGAGGTAGAGAGACAGAGAGGGACAGAATAAAACAGAGACAGAAAGATGGAGTGAAATAAAGAGAAAAAGAAAGAGAGCAATACAGAAAGCGACAAACAGAGAAAGAGACAGATAGACAATGAGATAGAAAGAGAAAGAGAGACAAACAGAAACAGATAAACAGAGAGACAGACAGTGATACAGGGAAAGAGAGAGAGTAAGAGAAATAAAGACAAGGAGAAAGAGACAGACAGACAAACAAACAGTGAGAGAGACAGGGAGAGAGAGAGAGAGAGAGAGAGAGAGAGAGAGAGAGATGGGATTAGGATCTCTGGTTTGTCAACAAATGGGAAAAT
>JBCNYH010000005.1:15571749-15588885 GCA_039654325.1 Tandanus tandanus
GTCAAAAAAGTGTGGGTGCCCCCCCCCCCCCTCCCCCCCCCTCCACCCCCCTCCACTGTTTGTTTATTCACTATGTTAAAGGGACAGTATGTGTTTTTAGCACGCTCTGCTGCCTGGAAAGTGAATCACAATCTCAACTCTTTTGATTTTTTTTGATTTGCCGAACCGCTTAACCCTCCCAGGGTGGTGGGGAGGCTGGAGCCTATCTCAGACGCCACTGGGTGAAGGCAGGGGTGAACAACCCGCCGCACCATCTCAGAGCCAACACACACAAACGACATTTACACTCACCCTCACACCTAGTGGCAATTTGGAACTGCCAGTTAGCCTAATGTGCATGTCTTTGGACTGTCGGAGGAAACCGGAGTACCCGGAGGAAACCCACACAAGCACGAGGAGACTTGCCGTGAGGCGGACTCCTCTTATAAATGACTCACTCATACTGTTCAAAGAGTGTGTGCTTTATGAGCTGCCTTTTAAAGCTGCAGTGTTCCACTTTGTGGGCGGAGCTTATTTACGGGCCAGAAAAATCTACCAAAGAAGCCTAACAGAAAGAAACTGGTGTGATTCAGTGCACGGTAATTTTGTGAATGGCAGTTGAATGAGAAAGTTGATGAATCTGTATGATTATTACAGGTCTAGAAATATTTTTAAATGTTGCAGACTGTCCCTTTAACTATATGTACTGCGTATTTGTAATTTTGCTGTGGCGGTGCTATTAAGATGTGTTTGCATGCACAGATCATTAGTAGATCTTTAAGTAGTTCACATTATTTTACTTTAACATCACTGTGACCTCTCGCGCACTCTCTCCGTTTCTCTTTCTCTCTTTCAGGAAGCGGCATCTCCAACACTGAGACATCAGTACTACTCAGACATGTCCTGTCCGGTCTGTCTCCAGCAGGCCGTTCTCCCCGTGGAGACTAACTGCGGTCATCTCTTCTGTGGTGAGAGCCCCTGACTCCTCCCCCTTCCCCACCCCCTCACCCATCATTCCTCCCGACCGCTTACATATCTTTACATGAAGGTTTGGTCATTTTATAGATTAGTCTGTCACTGTGTCCTAAACCGGTTAGCTGATGGTGGCTAGAACTGCTAACAGCATTATTGCTACAGAATGAGTGAAGCGGCAGATTTATGAGGCGCTTTTTATCATCCATCCCACAGGTTCCTGTATTATCGCGTACTGGCGCTACGGGACGTGGTTCGGAGCCATAAACTGTCCCATCTGCAGGCAAATAGTAAGAAGACAGATTTACATTTACAAAATCTTCATATAAACCGCTGAAGGGTTGAATTAAAGGCTAGATTATACTTCTAAATAAAGTACCTTACGCTGTAGCCTGATGTGCACCTTGCCAAAACACTGACTACGCATAACATTCAACTCTGATTGGTCCACTTGATAGCATCTGTGTTACTATGATATGTTTCCTCCAATTAATTTCTGGCTTCGAATTATTATTATTATTATAATTATTATTATTATAAGTAATAATAAAACTTATAATAATAATAGTAATAATAATAATAATAATAATCGACAGGGAAACAGAACTCGCATTGTTCTGCTTGTAAAGCAGGAAATTCTGGTGCAGCTCGTGCAGCAGCGCCTCCTAGAGGAGATGTGCTTATATAAATGTTTCATCCTGCACCAGTGTTGACGTCGTACCTTCTACACAGTAGTATAAAACGTAGTTATACAGTTTTTCAGTCACTTCCTGGTTTGTTTTTTTCATCACTCGGATCAACGTCTGCCCTCAGGTGACCCTGCTGTTGCCGCTTTTCCACGGTACCGAGCAAAACAGTGAGACGCAAGACGGAGAACCTGATGCGAACCTGATCCTCAACGACGTCAACGACTACAACCGGAGATTTTCAGGACAGCCCAGATCTGTGAGTGTGCATGTGTTTACGGTATTATTTTTATCCGTTTGTAGTTATGTTTAATGTTTTGAGGCAGGTTAGCATTTAGGTTCTACAAAGAAAACCCTGCAGTACGGACACTAACAATCAAAACAATGAGTATACCAAGCTAAAGCTAATTATTTATAATAAAGCTGTTAGTTTGGATTTGTTGGAATAAAAGCTGCACTGTATGGACAGATAGAAGGAAAGATAGAGAGAATAACTGTTGGACAGATGCATGGAATTTCTTAATTTATTCTTTATTTATTTAGCACCATTTGTGATGGAAAAAACAAACAAACAAAAAAAAAAACTCTTACAAGACACCTGAAACAGAGACAAAACAAATATAAATATCAGTTGATGTCGAATCATCAGTTGAAAAATGAAATGAGAATTATTGGAGTCACAGCTCTGGTTTGGAATGTTTGTGTAGAGAAACACTGTATTTCCAGCCAATCGCAGGTGTCTGTGAGATCGTGTATGCAGAAGAGGGCGGATACTCCATT
Organism: Tandanus tandanus; assembly: GCA_039654325.1. Classification (NCBI taxonomy): domain Eukaryota; kingdom Metazoa; phylum Chordata; class Actinopteri; order Siluriformes; family Plotosidae; genus Tandanus; species Tandanus tandanus. The sequence goes on from JBCNYH010000005.1 coordinate 15,574,167, forward strand.
TGTGTTACGCTGCCCTGTGATGCAGCATGAGCAGCAGTTTGGTAAGATGGGGTTGGTGAGAGCTGGCTGGCTGGTGATGAAGAGAAATGATAATAGTAACAAGGGCAACAAGAGCCGGGCTGAAAAAAGTACACAGCACCCCCTGGTGGGCCTACAGTAATATGACAATGTTAAAGAGTCCTTTAAACAATTCATGGATCCCGGAATTGGATCTGGTTCTTCCTGGGTCAAAGCCCCGCCTCTGGTAGACATTTTATGAAGATCTGCTTGTAACATTTTGTGTAATTAAACAAACTGAAGGTAAAACATAACCTCCTTGGTGGAGATAATAATAATAATAATAATAATAATGTGTTGACATGTTTTTGATTCTGCTCTGTGTGTGCGTGGTGTAGCTCCTGGACCGTTTGCGCGACGTCCCCACTCTTCTCCGCCATGCCTTCAGGGAGATGTTCACGGTTGGCGGACTCTTCTGGATGTTCCGGATCCGGATCCTTCTGTGCCTGCTGGGGGCGCTGACCTACCTAGTCTCTCCGCTCGACTTCATCCCAGAGGCTCTGTTCGGCCTGCTCGGCTTCATGGACGACTTCTTCGTCATCCTCCTCCTCTTCGTCTACATTTCCATCATGTACAGGGAGGTGGTGACGCAGCGGCTAGCCAGTTGAGCACTCAAGGCTCATTGGTGATCAGTTCTAAAGGGTTTACAGTTTTATTACTGACTTTTTATTACTGAGTTCAGGTGGCGCTTCTGTCCATGTAATATCAGATATTCTGCACGTAGGAGGTTCAGTTTTTCTGTTTGCTTGTTTGGATGGTTGTGTTGTTTTGTTTTTTCTCAGTAGAAATGATTGAGATTCGCTGGCTCGTGCGGTCATGTGTGGAGTGATGTGGGCGAGTCTCTTTGTGGTTAAGCTAGCATCAGCTAAGCCAGGCGGGATACATTGGTGTCATGGAAACATTAGCTTGGTCGATACTGAACAGAATGCTAACGTCAGGTAGCTCGCTAATTCAAATCATCACTTTTAGTTTGTGTCTAATTTATATTTATTGAAAGAAAAATAAACACAGTTCTCCTTCATGATAATCCGCCTGCCTGCTATGCGAATTAGCGTAGCTCTAACGTAAATAGATTTGCTGGTTTTAATATTATTAGAAATCGGTCACGGGTTTAAAGGGACAGTTTGTAATCTTCTGAGCCATGCAAACATAAATACCCCACAATGACCCCACCCTCTTTTGTTAAAATGTACTCCTCTTAAAGAATTTAATGAAAAGAAACAGTGCAGTATGGATGTTTTGTAGCTGGGGGCGGAGCTATTTTCAGGGCCAGAAAAAGCTAAATGTAAAAGCAAAAGAAAGAAAAACAAAAGACGTCAGAGTCTGCATATAGGAAATTCACTAAACGTACACTGGTGTAATTTTAAAGGTTCGAAACCTACATAGGGGACTTTGGCAGCCATTTTATTAAGTGTTTTATTTTAAAGCTTCTTCCAAATGGTTGATGAATGATTTCCAAATGATTTACCCATAAATATGTCAGGTTTAAATACAAGACATGAACGTTTCATTTTATAATAGTGAAATAATGGTGACTTAAAGCACAATTAAAAATCAATGAAAAAATATAATGTTGTGTAGCGGTAATTATTTGCGACTGTTGATTAGCTTATTTTCAGCATCAGGCTAACTGGGAACTGAAAACGTAACCGCGTGACGACGTTATGGCCGCTTATTTCGTCTCTCCATTATTAAAAATGTCTGATCGTAAGTATGACCCAAAAAATATCAGCGATTGTACGACAGTAAAATTCAGCTACGGGTTTGAGAATCGTTCAAAACCATTGTTCCTTTCGAGCCCTCTAGAGGGAGCTCTATAGCTACTGTAGCCTTTATATCTTTCCAACTACAGTCTATGATTATTACAGAGCCAGAAAAAGGCTTACCAACCACAGACTACTGCTTTAAAGAGTTAAACAGAAGATCTCATTTAGGATGACTTTAATATTATTATTATTATTTTATCATTATTATTTTTTAAGAGCAACGCTAAACCAATCAACATAATTTATTCCTGGAAACATTTCATTAATGAACCTCCCAATCCTTTGTGTGAAGTACTTCTGAAAATCTTTGATGGTTAAAAGTATAAAAAGAAAAAAAAAAGAGTAAGATGTCACGGATTTATATATTTTATATATATTTTGTCTAGTTTTATTTAATTATATGTTCATTTTGATTTCATTTGTTGTCATAAGATAGCAATTCATTTCTTCTAGCAGGAACAAAAATATCACAAGATTTCAACTTTGAACTTTTTCTTTATAAAACACCATCATTATAATTATTATTATTAATAATTATTATATATTCAATACTTATTCGTCATTAAACACCAAGTGTGAGATTTGGTCCGATTAAAAAAACTTTTGTTTAAATTTCTGTCATTTATTGTAAAATTTCAAATACAAAATCATTTCACTGGTTGTGATGTCACCAAGCAGAACAACTAGCGAAAAAACAGCCAAAACATCCTCTGCTCTACAGTATTTCACCCATAGACATGCAATACTGCGAGCACTGCTTTCTTTCTTGATGCCCAGCATCCTGTCTCTCTCTCTTCAAAAGATTTCAAAAGTCTTCTCAGTTCCAATAACGAGTGTACTTAAAACCTTCTCTCTCAAGAGCGTGTCTATGGTTATTAGATCTCCATGACTACTAGACGATTCAGTCATGCACTCAGGTTACTAGTGAACGTCGCGGCATGAAACGCAAAATCACAGAATTGAACAAAGAAAAATTCTTATATTCGGTGTGAGTGAATATTTCACACAATTTTTTTTTTTCCACTTCAAAATTTCACGTCATACCCAGTGTGTAACAGCCTTTACACTTTAAACAGTGGTGTCTAATACATTCATAACCTCTTACATGAATGTTTTATAAGGCAATTATAAATTTATTTCTATTTGTTCTTGGCTATGTTTTTGGGTTTTTTTTTTTTTACATGAATAAAGTCTGCAATTTCAACTTCATATGAAAATTCAATAGTCTTGTTGGATGAAGCTGTTATAGTGGAGCTCCTAAGGAGGCGTGTAATATGACTAGGATGGTTGGCCCCTGTGCGTGCCACATTATACATTATAACGTTATGACTTGGTTATAGAATGGTTTATGTTCTTTATGTCAGAAATTTCACATCCTGCATTAGAACTGAGTCACGATCAGATTTCCGACCTATAATTAAAAGTCTAAGCTGTGATCTATTAAAGCGTAGGCGGAGCACTGCGGGTTAAAAAGTCATCTTTCAAAGCAAAACGGAAAGTCGGCTTCCACAGAAGACGCGACTGCTTTCGGGTGAAATGCACAGGTGGGCATCGGGGAAAACCAGAACAGCAAACAAACAAATCTTCCAGATCAATGACCAGCTGCAGGTTTCCGTATAAACAGGGTTTATTTATAGGTTTTGGTAAAAATCCCTTCTGTTTCGGAGTGTGTAGAAACCTAGCGCCTCGTTGCTGTATCCTTAATTCACAGCTGAAGGCGAGAGATTTGATGTTTACGGAATCTTTGCTTCCTTTCTCACTCTGGGCTTCACGGTAAATCTGATAGTGTGATTTAATATTCATAACAAACGGAAAGAGGAGCACTTGGTTATACCCCCCAGTGTTTATAAAGCTACATAACACCTACATAAGCTCTTCATAAGAGTTAATCTATGTCTACCCTGAATCCGAGCTGATCAAGGTGTACCCCGCCTTCACCCCAGTGTCGGCTGAGATAGGCACCAGTCTCCCCAGGACCCTAGTAGGGATAAGCGGTTCAGTAGATGAGTGACTGAGATGAGAGTTTAGTCCTAACTTCTTTAGACAAAGAATGCTTTATATCAAGGTGACATAACGCTTTAGTCAAGTGATGTAGAAGAGTTAACAGCGTTATGGGCGGGACGGCGGCGTAGTGATTAGCACATCCGCCTCACAGCAAGAAGGTCCTGGGTTCGAGTCCCGAGCTCGGCAAGGGTGTGTCTGTGTGGAGGTTGGAGTTTGCATGTTCTCTCTGTGTTTGTGTGGGTTTCCTCCGAGTACTCCGGTTTCCTCCCCCAGTCCAAAGACATGCACATTAGGCTCATTGACTGTTCCAAATTGCCCCTAGGTGTGAATGTGAGTGTGTTGGCGCTGCAGTGGTCAGGTGAGGATAACTGGCTGTTCCAAATTGCCCCTTGGCTAAAAAGGCTAATAAGCCTTTATAACGACTGTATATACTTTTTACGTCTCGTTCCAGAATGAGCTTATTTAGGGCTTATGAAGCCCATATGAACAGTAACCATTAAAGCTGGGGTTGGTGATTTTTTTTATCTGTATACATAAACTGGTATACTGGTTGAAATGGTCTATACACCCTAACAGCAATCAATAACTTATGACATCTGAGAAAAATCCATCATCCGTGACCAATAATCCTGTAAAAAATGCCGACCAATCACTGCCTTGTGGTCCACTGAGAAATATCCAATCAGATGCTTTCATGTCTCACTGCTCATGCATGATCCTACCATAATTACCACGGCTTAGGACATCTCTCCACGCTCTGATGAAGCTGTCGTGATGCCACAGAGCTTGTGTGTGTGGGTGTGTGGAGGGGGAGTGGCTTTGGAAGGGTCACCGAGGGCAGGGGAGGGTTTAGCCGGAGCCCTGAAGAGATGCTACTTTCAATTTTTGCTAGGTCTCCATATCGCCACCCCCAGCTTTAAATGCAAATTTGCTCATAATTATTTTAGCAACTGCTATTTATTTCAGAGATGAGTAATAATCTTAGTGTTTTGCTTGGTAACATTTAATCTGCTGATGGATGGAGGTTCTAAAGAGATGCGTGTGCTGACAGGAGATAATGTGGAGCATGAATTATTTTCCACATTCGAAATAACCCTGATGTCCAATGTTGCACCGAAGCGTCTGGGTAATGAGCACATCGAGCGTAGATGTTAATTTGTTGTATCTAAGCCACACGGAATGCTATCGATCCTGTCAGTAACCATGCAACGGATCCAGAGAATTCTAATGAAAGGTGAAATGATACGCTTGATAGAGACTCTCATCTCCTAATCCTGAGGTTGGGAACGACATGCACGGAGCTGGGGATTTTTTGCACATCATGCTGTGCCTTGACTTTGAGACGCCCACATGATTTTGAACTTGGAAAAAAAAAACAACTATTAATTATAAATAAAGTGTCTGCGACAATCTGGTCTGGTGTTTTGTTTGTTTACACTTGGTGTTTGTTCATTAGCCAGAACATTGATTTACATGTAATTCTATAGCTGTGAGAAGCTAGCTTGGCGTGTTGCTATGGTTACCGTGTGCATCACATGACCTTTTCTTACACTTGTTGTTTTGATGCAAGCCTTCATTTGTGAATAAGTACCTGACCTTGACCCCCTATTATATAAGTGAGACATCCTCACAGTGTTGCCCACAAATTAGGAGACACGTGATCGTCAGTCAGGCGGCACGTTGGTGTTGTGGTTAACACGTCTCCTGGGTTCAAATCCTGTATGGAGTTTGCATGTTCTCCCCACGCTCGTAAGGGTTTTCTCCGGTTTCCCCCAACAATCCAAAGACATGCACATTAGGCTAATCGTCTGTACCAAATTGCCCCTAGGTGTGAGAGTGAGTGTTGACCCTGCGGTGGACTAGCGAGCAGTTCGAGAGTGTGCCCAGCCAGACTGGCCCAGCCTCCCTGCGACCCTAGTAGGATTTAGCCCTGCAATTGCCTGCCGACCTGTTGAAGGTGTAACCCCGCCTCTCGCTTGAAGTCAACTAAGATTGGCTCCTGCTCCCATCGACCATGACAGATAAGAGGTATGGATAACCGATGGACGGAGGGATGAATGGAATGATGGTGAACCCATGTCTCAACACCAGTGACTCCAGGTTGACTTTATCCTGGAGATGATGAAGAAATAATCTAAAATTATGAATAAGATTTAAATTAATGCTCAAAATGCTGCGGTTGCCAGGTTGGTAAAATATAAATTTTAATTCTAAAAAAAATGACAAAACAAAGCCAAGTGAAAGTCATGTGGTGATGTGTTATATTAATTTCACCACATGATGGCAGCACAAGCTAGATTTATGTATTCAAAGGAGACCAAAGTTTTCTAGTTACAGGCCCGAGCGGCTGTTGGTTTTGTTCTATTACAACTTCAAATGTTCTTGCAGGATTTTTTGGACTGAAATTGAGGCACAGCGTCAACATCAACAAGCTAACCGGCTAACATGAGTGACATGATGCGTGTGATGTTTTTAATACCCTTCTGAAAAATCAAAGAGTGATTAGTTTAGCCAGGATTAGAGATTTAACCAAGTACCGTGACTGTGTATTACCTATTCATTCGTTCATTCATTCATTCATTCACGCCTCTTATTCCTAATTAGGGTCGCAGGGAGGCTGGCGCCCATCTCAGCCGTCAGCTGGACAGCTCGCCCAGCCATCATAGGGCCAACACACTCACAACCATTCACATTCACAACTAGGGGAGATTTGAAACAGCCAACTAGTCTACCGTGCATGGTTTTGGACTGTGGGAGGAAACCGGAGTACCCGGAGGAAACCCACGCAAACACAGGGAAAACATGCAAACTCCACACAGAAACACCCCACGCCCAGGAATCAAACCCAGGACCTTCTTGCTGTGAGGCCGACGTGCTAACCACTACGCCACCGTGCCGGCCCAGGTGTCAAACTCAAGGTCCGCGGGCCAAATCCGGCCCGTCAACTCATTTTATGTTGCCTGCAAGAGCTTTCAAAGAATGATTATCGTACATCCTTTGCATCGACCATTACCATGAACCGAACCGCAATTCATCATCCTTCCACTAGGTGGCGGCAGCCTTTTTCAAGTAAACGGCTAGTCATTTATGATTCAAGAAAGACTGCATGCTAGCGTGTCGCTGTTAAGCGTTGTCAGATAATGCAAGTGAACAAAGGAAAAGAGGACAAATGGCTAAACTAATAGAAGAGACGTTGAGTGATTATCCGACCCTCGATCACCTTTAAATTTAGTGATGGGGCCCTCAGTGAAAAGGAGTTTGACACCCCTGGTTTATAGAGTGAGCGGCCATGTTGATTTGACGGCAGATTGTAAACGGAGAATTAACGGGAAGATAAAAAGGTAAGGGTAAAGTCTGTTGGACATCCGGAGCTTATCCCGATTTCTGCAGCGTGAAGCGACTAGAAGTTCAACCCCTCCTGGATGGGACGCTAGTCCATCGCAGGTTACCTTCCCAGTATTTTCACCGGTACTGGTGAGTGTCAATGGTTGTGTGTGTTGGCCCTGCAATAGTCTGGTGAGCTGTTCGGGATGTACCCCGCCTTCACCCAGAGAAAACGGACTGTGGGAGGACACTATGGCACCCTGAGGAAACCCATGCAAGCACAGGGAGGGCATGCACACCCCACACAGAAACCCCCTTGCCGAGCCCGGGACACAAACCCAGGACCTTCTTGCTGTGAGGCGGACGTGCTAACCACCAAGCCACCGTGGCGTCCCGTACAGATACAGGTGTTCGTATTAATGGATGGTGTGTATAGTTTTAGGTTGTAGGTGATGGGTTTCGTCGTGAAGCTAACACATCGTCCCTGTGTAGGAATGGATGCTTAGTCACGCTTCACACAAAACACCGAGAATTTCACACAGTGTCTGAGTTCCAACATGCAGGTCATACCTCTGAGTTAACACACACACACTCACACACACACAAACACATAGGCATTTCCCCCAAACTGCTGTTCAGATGAAAACTCTAATGCTATTAAAAAAAATCATAAATTAAGTTTATAACGTTTTCAGAGAGATTAAATCTAGTGCTACGCAGCAGTCATTAAACGCGTCACAAATTCAGTCAACTCCATTTCAAAACCCCGCCCTGTTCTGTATCTCGGGGGATTTGATGCATCGAAATGTTGTTGATATTACTGCTTTATCTACACCAGTTAGCGATTAGCATAACATTAGCATTGTTTATTGTGATAATAAATGGCAGATTACTGTATCTTATCACAGTTAAACACCATGTACCAGCATATCATCTTCATATACTCTGAACACTTGGGAAATCTCTGCAATTTTTGTTTGTTCTCTGCAAATTTTGGGTGGTGGTTGTGCCATATTGGAGCTGGTACTACTTTTATATCTGGGGCAGGGGCATTTGGGACTCCGCTGCTCCCTAGGCTATGTCCGGCGGTTTCCATTACTACCTCTTCCTAGGCTATGGCCGATGGTTTCCGCTACTCCCTCGTCTACTTCAGGTGGTTTCCACTACTCGTCTATTTCCGGCTGTTTCCGCTACTCCCTCAGTTATTTTCGGCAGTTGCCGCCATCCCTATTGTATTTCCTCGAATGCCCGCCATATTGTTCTTAAGATCACTGTTTTTTTTTATTAGTAGTAATTAATAAATTAACTTGGTATTAAGCTTTCTCAAAAGAACACACTTGTACACAGGAAGCCAGATTCACCCCCTGTAGCATTTCGGCAAAAACTCAAAATAGCTCTACACAAAAACGGTGTTTGATACACCCGACGCTATATCGAAATTGCGGAAGTAGATGAGGGGAGTCCCGAACAGACTCTGAAGAGTCATTTATTCATTCATTCGCCGAACCGTTTAATCCTACTAGGGCCATGGGGTCTTTTCAAGTCCATCGCAGGGCCAACACACACAACCATTCTCATTCAGACATAGAGGGAGTTGGTACAGCCAGTTAGCCTAATGTGCATGTCTTTGGACTGTTGGAGGAAACCTGGAGTACCCGGAGGAAACCCAAACAAGCACAGCGAGAACATGCAAGGTACACACAGAAACGCCCGAGTCGAGACCGGGACTCAAACCCAGGACCTTCTTGCTGTGAGGCGGATGTGTTAAACACTGCGCCCTAGATTTCAAATATTAAATATATAAATATCAGGATGCTGCAAATCTATCTATCTATCTAGTATGATTACTAACAAAAAGAGAATTCAGACAGGTGGTATAATAGTTTAATATTGGGTATGAGGAAGGATGGGCAGTGTCACTAATCAGGCAGGATTTTACATGATGGCCGAGTCCTGACACACATCTTCTGCTCGTCTTGCTAAGTAGAAGCTCTCTTGTTTTTTTTTTGTTTGTTTTTTTTCCAGCTCAATCCCTCAGGTCAGGGACTTCAGCCAAGATATTTTATTCTGCAATCGGATGTGCCTAGTGACAGGCTCATTATTCTATGCATGTCTGTGCATATATGTGTGTGTGTGTGTGTGCGTGACCTCTCAGACCCTGCCTTTCCTCTTTTCCTCTCTCGTTCTCTCTTTTCTAATTTCCTCCCTGCTTCTTTTTGCGTTTCTTCGTCTCCGTCGGATCGAAAAATGCGGCTGAAAGGCTCCTCCGAAATCCGTCCGAGTTCCTTCGATTTAAGTCTACTGAAGTGATGCTTCCTGGTCCTTTAAATCCTAAAGAAACAAAAATAAGACATAACATGAACAGAGATGGACACAAATTACATCAAAAAACATCAAGAATGTCTTCAATGTATTAATAAAAACATTCGTTCACGTTCATGAACTGCTTTATTGTGTTTCCTGGTTACACCCTGGATTGGACGCCATACACACATTGAACCCGTTGAATTCTTTGAACCTTTGGCGGCAGCTAGCAAACCAGCAGCCAGTTCTACCAGTTTTGGGCAGGACCATCGTAATCAAGGACGCGCCATCAATAGAGGGTGCAACACAAGTAAACAGTCGGAACAAGATGGCGGGTCGAATTGATTACACGCGACCAAATCACCAACAAACGTTTCGTTTCCATGGCAGACGATCGGACGCTGTTTTTCTGAAGATTTCGCCGTTTTGATGGTGTTCTCCACTGGCGTGCACTGTTTGCTCTCCAAACTAATGACACACACAATGATGTCATCATGGTTCATTTTCATTTCATTTTCCAATCTGCTTTATTCTTTAACGGGGCCACGGGGAGGATGCAGCCCATCCCAGCCGACTCTTGGCGAAGGCAGGGTACACCCTGTATAGCTCGCCAGACCATCACAGGGCCAACACTCACACAACAATTTGCTGCCACAATTTGGAACAGCCGGTAAGCTTAACGTCCATGTCTTTAGACTGCTGGAGGAAACCTTACCGCCTGGAGGAAACCGGAACAAGCAAGGGGAGAACATGCAAACCCCACGCATGAGGCTCGAACCCAGGACCTTCTTGCTGTGAGGCGGATGTGCTAACCCCTACATCAGCATGCAGCCCAATGCCATCATGGTTCACAATGGAAAAACTAGCCATTTCAGGTTCTAGCTGGGAACCAAATTTTTAAGTTCCGAGCCAAATAAATTTTGGCGGAAATTCTTTGAAAGGTTCGATATTTTGGGTGCAGAACCAGCAAGGAACCTGTTCCCTGTTGATGAAAGGAATAGCTGGTATACCAACACACCAATACAATGACCACCAGGTTGTTTATGGACAGTAGAAGCACACCAACAAGTACATAACTCTACAGTAACCCTAGACGAGGATTGGACCGTGACTGAGACGATGGCTCTACGTAGTGTACTGCTGTAAAACAACTTTCCCCAGAGGAAATACTCATACTAATGGTAGAGTAGAGTTGGCACTTCCACCCCACCAATAATCAATGGTATAGTTTGGTGTAGAGCCGTTAAAAGAGGTACAAGAATGTGGTTTGTCAAAGAAATACCAAAGATTCTTAAGAGTGCTCCACACCCTAATCAGGAAGCAGTGCGTCTATAAATGACATTTTCCCCACAGCCAAGGTGATCTTATCCCATGCATGCCCTGAAACGTTACGGACCAAGGGTTTCTAACAGCAGAGTGAGTTAAAAAATCATCCTGAGGCACTAACGCTTAACGTCTGGGAAAGAAAGCCCGTTGGTACTTCCAGGTCAAGCCTCATGATGCAAAGCAGAATATTGTTTCGACAGAAACCAGTTACAGCCAAGAGCCTGACGCGAAAGCAGTCAGCCTTCCCAAACCTTGCTGGCTGCCGTCTCCACGGCTTTGGCCTGCGAGTCCGTGGGAGCCTGCGAGTGGGCGAAGGTTCAATCGGTGCCGCCCTGCTTGGGTTCTTCAAGTTTGGCCACTAAGTCAGTCTTGTATTCACTCCTTTATGCCCTTTCTGCCCATCTGGCTTAAGGAAGTGGGTGGGGCTCAGTTCGAGGTCGGACGTCCAAGACACCCACGCCGTCGAGGCAGATGCCCGGTGACAGTGCGTGGGTCAGAGTGTGTGCGTAACTCTAGGAACCCTACAGGAACAGTTCTCACTTTGTTTTCTTAGAATGTGAGTGAGGAGGAACCCATGTCCGCGGCTATGGAACACATAGGAACGTGAGGATTTTAAACACACCCTCTCGGAAACCTGGAGCCAAATCCCACAAAGCCTGGAAAAATCGCTTGATGAAGGGAGGGAAAGTCTCGAGAGGTCTGATCTTGTAGGTCCCTCAGCTCTGTTTTTTTCCTTGTGTTGCCACGGTGCATGTTTTTACTACATATATCAGGATGGAGTCTTTTTATTTGGTTTTAAGTTTTGAAGTTCACTCCTTACTATCAGTCGTGTTCATAAAGCTGAGAATTGGTGGGCTAGGAAAGTGTAATGTCTATAGATACGCCGTTCTGTCAGCCTGGTACACTGTTTACAAGCTTGAAGACTGTTCTGAGGTTGTAACCACATACCCCTCTCTGTCTTTGTATGTAGCCTAAACCGAAAAGGTTGAACTGAACTCAAAAGAAAAAACCCAGAGGAAGAAATACAAGCAGTTCCTCAACCTCAGCTACATCTCCCGAGTTTGTAATTGGTGCGTTCCTTGTCAGATCGTAAGATTATTATTGTTTGTTTGTACCCGCCCCTGACATGCACATTAGGATAACTGGCTGTTCCAAATTGCCTCTAAGTGTAATTGTGAGTTAATGGTTGTGTGTGAGTGTGTGTTTCCCTGCAATGGGCTGGCGGGCTGTACAGGGTGTTTCCCGCCTTCGCCCTGTATCGGCTGTGATAGGCTCCAGCCTCCTCGCGATTCTAGTGGGATCGAATTCGAGAAATGGGATTGAATTCGAGAAATTCATATTTGTATTCATATAGAACAAATGAGCTGTTCGACTCAACAATGGTTTGTATGGAGTTTGGGGGGGGGGACAGATTTGGTAGACACCCTCATTTAGAGCAGCTTATATTTTTTTTATCTCATTTATACAACTGAGCAATTGAGGGTTAAAGGCCTTGCTCAAGGGCCCAGCCTTGGCCCATTGGTGGTACAAGGGCCTGAACCCCTTGACCTTCTGATCAATAACCCAAAGTCTTTCCCACTTAGCCACGACTGCCTTCTCTACATTTACATTTATGGCATTTGGCAGACGCTTTTATTCAGAGTATCTTACATTTATCATTTTTATACAACTGAGCAACTGAGGGTTAAGGGCCTTGCTCAAGGGCCCAACAGTGGCAGCAGGGTGATACTGGGGATCGAACCCCTGTTAGTAAACTACAGCCTTATCCACTGAGCCACCACTGCCTCCAAGCAATCTCAAGAGTGTGGTAATCTCTCCATCCCTTGTGGTTCTTGTTCTTGTGCCTGGTTGCTATCAACAAGTGAAATCACATCAACAAGCGAGCGCTGCTTCTTTTCCTTCCGCGTCTGGAAGTGAGAACTGATCTGACAGTGATATACGACTGACGCCTTTGCAACGGGAAGAAGCTGGTCTCGATTTTGCAGCGTTTCCTCCAACAGAAGATTTCTGCCAACTGTCATGCTGACAATACGGACAGAGCAGAATGACCCACCCACACAACCCACTCGCGCCGCTCGCCGAGAAAAGCACTTTGTTTCCCGTCTCCTCTTTCAAGAGTCTTTCTCAATCCCGTCAAACTATTTCATCTCCTACACGTCCCAAATCTCCGACCTGTCCGCCCTGCTTCCTGGGCTGGTTGGTCTGTTTGTTTATTTATTTATTTCATTTATTTTGGCTCGTTTCATGCACTATGACGAACGTGCTAAATTTAAGCTTCCCTAAATTAAATTAGCGTCTGATGAAGTCATTTGTTTCCAGGGTGAATAAGCTCCCCCGTCTCTGCGGCTCCCGCCATCCTGTTTTCCGGTCTCGTGTTCCAAAAGATGCCAGCCCTCTCCCTTTTAGCTGTTCTCATCTGCTCATGTCGAGCTAATGGAAAACGTCAGGCCAATTTCAGATCGAAAACAAACACCCCTCTGTGGAAACTTTCTGGGTTTAACTGTACATACTTTTTAGCATCCTGACCTCGTGAGCTTTGTGTTGTGTTGTTTGTTGACACACGTGCGTGTGCGTGTGATTAGATACCCATATGATGTCATACACTATCTTCCTAATGTGTTCCACAACGAACGGGTTGATCTCACCTCCTCAGAAAAACTGTGTGTGTAAGTAAGGACTGATCTTCTGTTTCTGGAAGCGTTTGATTGCTGCTGACGGCATCACTACCGAGTATTAGGTTGGGGGGGGAGGTGTGATATATTGTAGGTGTTGGTGAGTTTTTGTCCTTCAGTAAAATCAGGTTGTCTTTTGTGTTATATGAATTTTTTTGGCGTTCAGACAACAAATTTTATGAATTAAAAAAATATATATATAGACCACAGGGGTCCAGACCCTCACGCTGAAAGGACCATTTCATAATATGCCAATATAGAACAAGCACAGCAAGTTTGAAAGCCCCAGCTTCACCGGGCGGGAAGTAAATGTCTGGAAACCTAACATACAGTTTTGCCTCTGTGACCTTGAAAAGTAGGTCAAGGTCACCCACACCCAAACTCATCCTAGCACTCATAGTAGTGAGCCAGCATACCAAGTTTGAAAGCCCCAGCGCAGCAAGTAAACGTCCGGAAACTAAAGTGTGACGGACAGACAGACAGACAGACAGATGGACAGAACCCATTCCTATAGCTCCCGATGAGCAGGAGCTAAAAATAGATAAAATTACATATGCAAATACTTTATCACATGTACATGTACCCTGCCCAAACTACAATTTCATACAATTTCCGCCTTCATTTCAAGATTAAAGATCTCCTGGTGACGTGTCTTGCTTCCAGTTATCTGTTCCAAACCGTACGTTGTCCAAGTGTCGCTGGTTTATTTTTTTATTTCTGTTATTGTTATGACCTTATCACAAATCAACATCTTAACGTCTAGATCAGTGACCCGTCGCTAATGTAATGTATTGTATTTAATTACAATAAGATATTTCAGTGGAATTCTTCGTACAAGGTCCAGGAATTACTCAAAATAAGTGCACCAAAAGTCTCCACAATTATAGGAAGTCTCCCCCCCTAATACGCCAACCCCCCTCCCCCCAAAACCTGGCAGGTCCTCTGAAAAAAAAAAACCATCTTCTGGGGAAAAATGGAAAAGAGGAAAACGAATAGAGGTTTGGTAACTGAGGTTAGGGTTCAGGTGAAGTGTTTACATACTGTGTTTTCAGTAATACAAAGATAAAGGGTTTAAAAGGGCCTCATAATGATAGCAAAGCCAACATGTGTGTTTCTATATTCTTATAGTCCCTCTCAGGGCCATGGTCCTAAAAATGTCCTCACTTTCCATGTATGACTAATTCTGCTAGTATATCACACACACACACACACACACACACACACACACACACACACACACACACACACACACACACACACACACAC
>JBCNYH010000005.1:15600259-15612749 GCA_039654325.1 Tandanus tandanus
CCTCCTCTATGGTATATTACTGCTTCCTCTATGGTATATTACCACCTCCTGTATGGCATTCTCCCGCCTCCTCCATGGTATATTCCCACCTTCTTTATAGTATATTTCCTCCTCCTCCATGATATATTTCTGGGATACGCACTGGATCTATTGCCACCCTAACCAGGATACTTACTAAGAACTAAACTCACTAAAGTCATTCATTTTGGCCGAAGGTTGCACAAACTTCTGCACTCAGTCTTTTTAAATATTTCGACCAAATTTGTCACACCATTCCTGTATCCTTATAACCGATTTTATTTAAACAGTTTGTCATAGTGGACATTTTGTCGAACGGCATTTAGACGTCACTGTATTAACCGTAAGATAAACATGTAAAAAAAATAAAATAAAATCATGTTTAAAACAACATCTGATTTGAAACTAGTTGACTATGAGCATTTCTACTCAGAGGGAAACACTCAATGGATGGACCTGATCCAAGATCAACGCAGACGTGCCAGGAAACTGAATGATTCACCGTCGTTTACAAACCTGGTGATTTTCTACTGACCTTAAATCAGATGTGTTGTTTATAATACAGGATTAGACAATGAGATTTTCTTGTCGGAAACTGACCCAGGACCTGGGGTTAGAGTGCAACAGCTTGACGGACGCTGATTCAGTAGCTCGGCCATGTGAGGCATGTATGAAATGATTGTGGTTAGCTGCCGCGAGGGGATGTTAACGGCCTGGCAGTTTCTGTTTATACACAAGAACGAGACAGCGAGAGATGACTCCACACTTATGAATGACTCCGTGAAGCCGAAGTTTGGAGTGAGTCAAACTTCTTCAGCTTCTTTGCAAAAAAAAAAAAAAAAGTAAAAAGATTTTGTACACAATTAATTTGGATATTTTTGTCTAAGCAAGCATGACCTAGAAAGAAAAATACAAATACTACAGGGTGAGAAGGAAGAATGTTTATCCTGCTCTTGATGATCATGAATTTAAAGAGGCGATGATTGAAAAGTGAAAGAACGAGGCAGAAGAGAGCTGCCAGAAGATTTGAACAGAGAGTCTAAAACTTAAAAAAAGAGAAAAAGGGAAAAAAATAGAGCTGGAGATAGAAGGGAAAGAAAAGACACTGGGACAAAGAGAGCGAGAGGGAAAGAGAGCAAGAGAGGAAGAGGATCGGCCTTGTTTGCTTTTGCACGAGTGCTGATTGACGTACTTGCTCGCAGTGACTCAGTGAGTGGATGGAGGACCGTGAAAGTTCATGTTGGGAATAGTATGATGCGTCGAAGAGGGGGCCGCAGCCGTTCTGTCTCCTACCACACAGCATACCGACCGGCATGTGCACACGCACGTCACTCCGCTGGCCACGGCAACCACCGTAGAAACGGCCTCCACTCATCCCTGCTGCGTGGCCTCCTTCTTCTTCTTCTTCTCTGCACTTTGTTAAGAGAAACACATGAAAGACGCACATAAAAAAAAAAATCAGAGGAAAATCATATGAATGCAATATATATATATATATACACACACATATATAAATTCCCGGGCTCGGGCGTTTCTGCGTGTGGTTTACATGTTTTCCCTGTGCTTGCCTGGGTTTCCTTTGGGTACTCCGGTTTCCTCCCACAGTCCAAAAACATGCACAGTAGGCTAATTGGCTGTTCCAAATCGCCCCTAGGTGTGTAAAGGTAAATGGTTGTATGCGTGTTGGACCTGCCCAGAGTCGGCTGAGAGAGGCACCAGCTCCCCCGTGACCCTAATTAGGATTAAGCGACTTAAGGACGAAAACACGGTACACCCTGGCCCGCCCTCCAGTCCACTCACAACCATTCACACTCACACTCACACCAAGGGCCAATTTGTAACAGCCGATTTGCCTACTGTGCATGTCTTTGCACTGTGGAGCAACCAGAGGAAACCCACACAAGCACGGAGAACTAAAATAAAATTTATCATCATCATCATTCCCCCAATCCTAGTAGGGTCTACTCGGGTGTATCTCAGCCGACACTGGACAAAGCCGGTTGTACACTGTGAACAACTTGCCAGACAGTCGAAGGGCCAACACACACTCACGCACACACACGCACACACAATCACAACCATTCACACTGAAATTCACAGCTGGGGTAATTCAGAACAGCCAATTAGCCTAATGTGCATGTCTTTGGATTGTGGGAGGAAACCGGAGTACCCAGAGGAAACCCATGCAAGGACAGGGAGAACATGCGAACGCCACACAGAAACGCTCTTGACGAGCCTAGGACTCGAACCCAGGACCTTCTTGCCGCGAGGTGGATGTGCTAAACACTACGCCGCCGTGCCACCCATGCTAAGTTAACCTGCCATTCCAAAATCCCCCCTTGGTGTGAGTGTGAGTGGTTATGTGTGTGTGTGTGTGTGTGTGTGTATGTGTGTGTGTTGGACCTGCGATGGACTAGCGAGCTGTTCTAGTGTGTACTCCACCTTCACCCAGAGTCGGCTGAGATAGGCCGTGGACCTAGTCCGGTTAATTGGGTCAGCAAATAAAAGGTAAGGTAAAGTCTGTTGGGCTTTTACACCTGAGACTACTGGCTCATCAGGCCGGAGCTTATCACCAATTCAGCTCCTCCTGGACGGGACGCTAGTCCATCGCTGGTTACCTTCCCAGTATTTTTTACTGGTACCCATTTATATTGCTGGGTGGACAGAGGCACACTTGTGGTTAAGACCTTGCCCAGGGGTCTTAGCAAAGTGGGGGGATTCAAACCCATGACGTCTCGATCATGAGCCCAGCACCCCAACCACTACACCACTGGCAACTATCTATCGTCAGATAAGCAGTATCCATATAGGATATATTAGCACATTGTTCGTGTGGAGGTGCGAGTGCCTCATTAGCTGGAATGCAGTAATAATCCTGGTTGCCTGCAGTTTGCAGAAAATTACACAAGGGCAGATATTTGTAGGCATATTAGCCGATTAATGAAGAAAGACAAGCCAGTTTTGTTGAAATACACTCCCGCATTCCCATGAAATTCTTTTCCATGCTGGGAATAATACTTTTAAATGAATCATAGAACTGGATCGTACATACATACACCAGCCCCAAAGATACTGCACATAAAATACATTCAGGTCTGAATTTCCATTAAAAAGCTTCACATGTCCCTCTGGGACTGTGTTGTTAAGTCGGCGAGGTGAGTCCTGTTCAGTCCCCTGGCTGGTGGTGACATTTAAACCTGCATCTATTTGTGAGTGCCGGACCCACGCACTACACTCGGAGAATGTCAAAACTTCGAGCTGCCTGCCGCGACGATCATTTCCTTTGACATTTCTGCAGCACTGTCAGATAGGTTAGCGCTGTAATTGCCCTCCACGTGACGTGAGTGGGATCGTGGGAATGATTTCGGACAAGGGTCTGCATCAACACTCCGCTCTCGCCACCCAACCATGGACCAAGGTCACCTCACACCAGCTGCACCTTGCTAACTCCACATTAGCATGAAGAAGAGTAATGAGGCTTGCAGGGGCAACTCTGTCTCATAATGCGACCTGCTAGTGCGCGTTATTAGCCCTAAAGGCTTCATTATTTGCATTAGTCTTTTGTTTTATATTTGAAGCCATGCTGCTGTTTTGTCGTGGCGAGCCCTAAAGGGTTGGGGTTTCACAAAAAATGACAAAGATTGCATGGAAAAACTACCATGATTGCATTTAGAAGCCAAGGGGTAATTTTTAGTGCAGAATAAATGACTTGAAAACAATTCCCATATCTCGGTATTAACCTTCTTTAATATTTCGACATAGGGCGGCACGGTGGCGTAGTGGTTAGCACGTCTGCCTCACAGCAAGAAGGTCCTGGGTTTGATTCCCGGGCTTGGACGTTTCTGTGTGGAGTGTAGTTGCATAGGTTTCCTCTGGGTACTCCGGTTTCCTCCCACAGTCCAAATACATGCACATTCGGTTATTTGGCTGTTCCAGATTGCCCCTAGGTGTGGATGTGAGTGTTAATGGTTGTGTGTTTTGCCCTGCGATTGTCTGGCGAGCTGTCCAGGGTGTACCCCGGCTTTGCCCAGTGTTGGCGGAGATAGGCACCACCTCCCAGCGACCCTAGAAGTAGGAGCACTGGGTTCAGCATATGAGTGAGTAAATATTTCTACTTTTTGTACCGCCACAACTTGGAACTGAAATGAATATTAATGATTAGGGGAAGATTCTGTGATGCAAAATAAAAATGAAAAGAAGACCATGCAGACAGAGAAGCACGGTGGTGGGAGCATCATCCTGAATCATTACTCTGACTAATACCAGGCATTAGTTACTAATATTTATTCATCTTCTTTTCTGACGAATGCTTATTACAAGGTATGTAATTTTTTTTTTCCACATCACTTCAATATCACAGATTATTTTGTGTCGACTGATGATGTACAAGTTCATCTCAGTTCCTGGTTATACGGTAATATAACTACAAATATTTAAATGTAAAGAAAGTGAATAAGTCTACAAGCCACTGATAAACACCTCCAAATATAACAATATAATATAATATAATATAATATAATATAATATAATATATAATATACATAATATAATATAATATAATATAATATAATGTAGGAGTTCTCCAAAAATTCCAAAAACACTGATCGGACCTTGACCTTTGACCTCTGACCTTTGACGCTGACTTTCCAAAATCTCTGGGATTCAGGCAGGGTAGTGTCCCCACCAAGTCTGGTGAAAATCCAGGGTGGTACAATACCTCTGCCAAAAACATCTCAGTCATCACTCATTTGACCAACTGCTTAATCCTATTAGGGTCATGGGGAGGCTGGAGTCTATCTCAGCCAACACTGGGAGAAGGTGAGGCCACACACACACACACACACACACACACACACACACACACACACACACACACACACCTATTCACACACACTCACATCTAGGTGCGATTTGGGACAGGTGATTAGCCTAATGTGCATGTCTTTGGGCTGTCGGAGGAAACCGGAGTTCCCGGAGGAAACCCATAGAAGCACGGGGAGAACTTGTAAACTCTACACAGGAACGCCCTCGCCGAGCCGGGGGACTCAAACCCAGGACCTTCTCGCTGTGAGGCGGACGTGCCAGCCGTGATGCCACCGTAGACACCGCATCCCCCCACCGCCCCACCGCCCACCATCAATCATCCAATCCGACCACTTTCTACCAACTTCTACAAAATACTGTCAAACTCAAAGCTCAGTATTAGCACACATATCCAGACCAAGCCAAGTCTAGACTTTCCATACTGGGATTAGCACTGTGCGCAATCAGAGCACGCGTCATGTCTTGAAGACAGTAAAGAATTAGCAGCGTGTGTGTGTGTCTGTGTGTGTGTGTGTGTGTGTGCTCAAAATATTTTCGCCAGAGGTTAACTGTTTCTATTTGCGGTGTAAATCTTTTCCTTTACAGCACAGAAAAAAAAATTCAATTAAATCCTCCGACACAGAACATCGTCCCCTTTTAGTTTTCTCCCTCCTTCTCCTCTCTTTTCCCTTCATCTCGTAGCTTTATTGCGCTGCCCTTCCTTTTTTTCGTGGAATTAACCACAGTCGAGTGTACAGCTGTCCTCATTTTATCTGACACACTGATGCGATGACTGAAGCACTAAAATGTCTTTCTCTTTATTATTTTAACCACCGCGTGGAAGATTTGGGTTCTTTCTCACTCTGTGTGCATGTGTGTGTGTGTGTGTGTGTGTGTGTGTGTGTGTGTGAATCATGAGAAAAATGCAGCGGGGTGAATTAATCTTTCACTTCGTGGTCACTCTCAGCCGCAGAGATAAGCCGTGTGGGAACCAGCGCTAAGTACACAGGAACTACAAATTCTTAAAAAATACAAAATTAAAGGCACCAGCAGAGTAATACGACAAGTTGCGATAAGCGTTATAAGAGGGATATAAGGCTAGTCGTTTAACGTTAAGGCTAGTTTTATAGAAAGTTAGCTTTTCCCACGACTTCATTCACAAGAAACACGTTTCAATCACTCGTTACTTTATGGAGGCGTTATCAAATCATATCTGTCTCTCAGGCGCTCTCAAGCTTTCCATGAAACTTTATTTATATTAAAATTAATGAATAAGCTTCTACGTAAACAGAATTGAAAATGATGCTAGCACAACGAATGCTGATGCTAAATCTACTCATTCCTTCGGGTAATTTGGCTACGTTTGGATTTCGATGTGAATTTGTGAGACAAATCAATTAATATCTCTCTCTCTCTCTCTCTCTCTCTCTCTCTCTCTCTCTCTCTCTCACTCACTCATTTACCAAACCACTTCTACTATTAGGGTCGCACGAAGTCTGGAGCCTAGCTCAGCCGACACTGTGCGACACTCAGGGGTACGTCCTGAGCAGCATGCCAGATCATCGCAGTGCCAACCCACAACCATTCTCACTCACGTCCACACCTAGGAGCAATTTGGAACAGCCAATCAGCCTGATGTGCATGTCTTTGGAGGAAACCGGAGTCCCCAGAAGAAACCCACGCATGTACGAGGAGAACACACAAAACGCCCGAGCCGCCGTGTATATATAAATGAGCTCATACTGAAATAATACTAGTTGCCCAAGTTGTTTCTCTCTTTTCCAAGAGTCTGTTCAAAGTTTTAATAAGCAGTTTGAAGATTTTGAACAGTGACACTCCAAAGCTTCTGTCTGCTCAACGACTGGACCACATTTGACCCATACTGTCCGTTCTGCCGCTGTCTCGCTACCTGCGCCAGTAATATTAGGTGACAGCATGCAGTTGGACACTTCAGAAAACCCGAACTCTTTCCACCAACGTGTCACAACGTGAACCACAGATCTCAAAGAACAGCCTTCATCTTTTTAATAGGGCCCGAGGAGGTGAACCCTGAGCCGAGGAACAATGTGATGATGGACGCGTCCCTCAGCGTCGCCTTGCTGTTCTATTAAAACCCGAGCTCCAGGCTTTGCTTCAGCCTTATTTCAGGCTCAGTGATCCCCCACCCCCCCTTTATTATCTGCTCTCACTGTCTTCTTTTTTTTCCCCGCTGTCCTTCCATCAGTGCTTTTTTATATTAACTGTTCGTATCCTGCACCAAAATTCTACCGATAATACTTTTCCGAAATGTCTTTGGAACGTCTCGATGTCTCAGTGTCTTCCATATGTGTCCTTATTTACATAATATTACATAAATATGGCTACCAGTGGTGGCCCGTCCGTAAGGGCGAATAGAGGGGATCCTCACGATATACAGTGGCAAGCGGAAGTAAGTGAACCCTCTGGAATTACCAGCATTTGCGTATAAATCTTTATTAAATTTGTGCTAATCTTCCTTTAAGTTACAGTAGAAACACAATTTAACACTCATTTGCCAAACCGCTAATGGAGTGATCACAACAGAGGCGCGATAGAAAAACGACTGACGCGAATAGCAATTCATGGTTGTCTCTTTTCATTCTCAAGATGTTCTCGAATTTGTCTCGCGGCGTCCACGGCATCGCATTTTGGTCGCCTGTTTCGTGAACTCGTCACAAAAGATTGTCAAACGTGTTTGAAATTTCTGTGAATGTAGCAAAATGAAGCTCTGACGCGGAGCAGTCGCAAACTCTTCTCCAACAGTCCGCACACGTCGCGGGAAGGTCGCAGAGTTGTCGTTTTGCTTGGAAATGATTCGTTTTGCGTTCGCAAGGAAAAACGACATGTTGGAGACTTCCACGCGGAAAGTTTGAGCCTTGCTGGCATCCGCCATATTCTGTGTATTTTGTCATCATTTGCATTTTATTCACATTTTGTTTATGCTAATAACGCGCAAATAAAAAGTGAATGGTTTGAGAACTAAAAGGGGACAAAACGCGACTGATTTACGCTTTAATTTTTTTCGCCAAAGATCCGTAAACCAATCGCAAATTAGTCGCAGAATCGTCGCGCAACCTTTTTGTGACTTTTGCGCAATATATGTATTTAAGCCGCAAAATATTTGCTTGCACGTGGAGTCGCAAAACGTCTTGAAGTGAATTTCAAAAATTGCAAAAAACATTTATTCGCATCAGTCACTTTTCTATCGCACCTCTAGTGTGATCACCCGTTTAATCCTAATAGGGCTCCTGGGAAGCTGGAGCCTATCTCAGCCGACTCTGGGCAAAGGCGGGGTACACTCTTGACAGCTTGCCAGACCATTGCAGTACCAACACACACACACATACTCACACACACACAACCATGAACACTCACACCGAGGGGAAATTTGGAGCAGCCAATGATCCGAGGTCATGTCGCTGGGGCAACAGGTCTAGGTGGGACAGCTTCTCCTGGGGCGTTCCCAGGATAGACGGGATATATAACCATAGAAGGGGGTCTGAACATTACAAAGGCTTCAGTTTTAATATCTTAACATGCACCTCTTCGTCCCTTATTTCCCATTCAGTATATACAATACATCATGATGATGATCTTTTTGTTTTTTAAGGAAGTGTACGCTTTCGCTTTCTTTATGGTCAGCTTTGTGGTTTTCACCAAGACCAGGAAGAAACACCACATTTGTCACGTTCGACTTCAGAAATCTCATCATGAACAACTTCCTGTGGCCTTTCACCAAAGAGGAAACAAAGAGGGTCAGTTTCTATTCTTTAACTTGCAGTTAGCTCAGATTCAGACTCACTTGGTTTATTTCTCTTTTTTTCCTCTCTTTAATTTATTATGATGCACCGATCCACAGAAAACTGTTAAAAAGCGCTAACACTGGGCCTAAAACTTTATATCAATGATTATATGTTTTTCTGTATAAAAAAATTTAAAAAAAACCAGCGAAATGACTGTGTATTCAAACAAACACATTATTACGAACCCGTGCTGTGCTTTCAGCTTGAACCGTCCTAATTCCTATTATAAAAGATTGGTTCATATGTAGCGCAAGATAATGGCACATTCTGATTGGTCCACAATCTCAGGATTTCAAAAAAAAAACATTATGCAGAGTGGATAATGCTTAAATCAAAACAACAGACACTTACAATTCGTACAAAAGGTCACATGGAAGAAGCAGTGTCATCATTATCACCGTTTACAATAGAAAAATAAACCATAAAAAAATGTATTTTAGTTAGTTTTTCTTGTGTTTCTGTGTAGTATATCCTAAAACGTTTATGGAACGTGGTTTACTTTTGGTTCCATGTAGTATGTACTAACCTCTGAATGAGTAAGCTTAACAGACACCATTAGCTAACTAGCATTTAGCTTGGCTCAAAGCGCAGAGCTCACCTGACCTGCGGCTATGAGCTATAACTGGAGGCCCCCATTGGGGGAATCGCACCAACTGCTACTGAGGCATTATAAAGAATTGGCGGTCACTTTACCGACCTTGAACTTGACCTACAGTACACCCTGGACAGCTTGCCAGTCCATCGCAGGGCAGAAACGCACTGATGGCAACCCCATGACCTTAATCCACTCTTTATGAAAATCAGAAATGGTTCTTTTACATGCCTCTCACCATAGACAGAGAGATACATGGCTGGCCTTTGATAACCCAGTTAGCTGCACTGGGGGGATTTGGTGATAGTGGAGCTTGAACCCACGACCTTCGGATCAATAAGCCAGCGCCCTACCTCCAGGCCACCACTGCCCTATATGTAAAATTATAACACAAAAGCACAAACTGACAGAAGTATAAGCAACGCCAGCTATGTTATCGCGGCTGGTAACAATCTTGTTTTGGTTTGCTTTTCTTTATGTTTCCACGTAGTATATACTTCCAAAGAGAGTTGTGTTTGCTGACGTTCCTGTGTAATATATAGTAAAACGAGGAAGTGCCTCAGTTGGATGTCGGTGGATGTCGCTGAACCGAATAGTCCTCTCGACGTTCCGTCTCAGAAACTATTCACTGACATCCACCTTGTCTATGGTGCACAACTGTTAATTATTCGTTTTCTGACCAATCAGACTGAAGAATTTAAAAAGAAGTAATTGAGTCTATATGAAAGGAACGTGATGTCCAGTGATAGGACAGTGAACTTGATATTAAACCAGAGATATCACATACTGCTAATCACTCTCCTTAAGGGCGTTTATGTAACTGATTATTATTATTATAACTGATAACGCTAACAGAGATTAGCCCGGTACTTCGTCATAGCCGTAAAGGTCCTATGGGGGGTGGAGGTGGTCATTGATTTTGCACACGCATGTACAGGAGATGAAAGATTATTTTTAATATTAGTGTTGATTGTAAAACTATTAATATCTGCCCATGTATTATTATTATTAGTAGTAGTAGATATCTATTTTTTATTTTTTTTGCTTTGAAATGTTAATAATATTAATAAAGTGGATCCTATATGGAATGGACGTCATAATTATTATCTTTATTCTAGTCTATTCATCCTGACAATGCCTACTGATTTCAGTAAGTGCCTTTATGACGTCTGTACATAGAAGCTCTACATATATGCCGTCAGATGCGTGTAAAGAAAATGACTTAACCTTTGAGCCCTTACTGCGATAATTAATGTGAGGATTAAAAGGGAAAAAAAAAAAATGCTTTTACACCCCCCTCCCCCCACCCAAAACTCTTTAATCCTTCACATTACTTTACTACTCCTCTTATTCCAGTTCCTCCTCGAGCTCCTGTTCGCAGCCAAGCCGCAAACCTCAACGTAACCATAGCAACTCACTATAGATCGCTATAGGATTGCAGGCTTGTTTAAATAAAGACTGAACGTGCCATTTACTCCACTTTAAGCGGTCCTAAATGGTCAATCAGACCCATTCAGCCCAACGCTCCAGAACACTAAACATATATTTTCTTTCAAGGCCACTGATGATACGAATCAGGACACAATCACAGAGAGGAATGATTTCCGTACGGGAAACACCGAAGTTTCGAAGTGCAGGAATCAGCAGAGAGAGCGAGAGCAGGAGGATTTTCTGGTTCGGAATATTTAGTTCTGTTCTGTTTTGTAAGTTTGAAAAAATAAAAAATCAAAAAAATCACGCAGTTGAACAGTGACTCCACTCCAAGTGGCCATGTGTGTTTATCTGTCATATCCAAATGTCATATTCAAGGAGCGATGGTTTGTTAGCTGAGGAGTCTGGTGTTAGTCACCACCGTGAAGAAAACATTTCAAGCCTGACTGGGGAAAATAAGCCTCTGTAAGATATGTGTTGTTTCTTTTTAGTGACTTTAATCAACAATGCAGTATGCTGTATCTGTTTTTTTTTTTTTTGCTTTTCATATTGCCAAAGATCTCAACATGCACAGTTATTTATTCATCAGGAACAATGATTTACCTTCTGGAGATTTTGCTTCTGATATTGTAATATACTGTTCGCTCCTTACAGCTGGAAACCTCCTTTATCCTTCATTAAACACTCGAGTTATTCATTCTACGGTGGTCATTGTTTAAAGCGGAACACTGTATATTTACACACATTTATGTTAATGCGTTTTTTTTTGTTTTTTTTTGTGAATTTCCGGCTTGATTTTTATGTCAGGCCTGTCGAAAACATATTAAAACCTTTTTGAGGTAGGTGAAAAAACTTATTTGAGGTACAAGGATAAAGCTGTTTGAGATATAAGGATGAAAAAAATCGGTTTGGTGTGTAAGAAGAATGATTATAATAAACACACGCTTGAGGTAAGACCCCAGTTAAACCTGTTTATGGATCTGTTTTAGGATAAAGTCTGTTTGAGGTACGAGGATATGCAGGTAATGTAGGTTTGAGGAAGGAGGATAATAAAATCAGTTTGACAGTTGAGGAGGAAACCTGTTTGAGGTACGAGGATAAATCCTATTCGATATACGGGGATGAAAAAAAAATCAGTTTGATGTTTGATGGAGGAAACCTGTTTGAGGAATGAGTATAATAAATACATGCTTGAGGTAAGAAGCTAGTGAAATCGGTTTGAGAGTTGAAGGCCGGTGTGAGGTACGAGGATAAAACCTTTTTGAGGTACAGGATAAAGCTGATTGACTACTGAGGATAAAACCTTTTTGAGATACGAGGATAAAACCTTTTGAGATACGAGGATAAAACCTTTTGAGATACGAGGATAAAACCTTTTTGAGATACGAGGATAAAAGCTTTTTGAGGTACAGGATAAAACCTTTTTGAGATACGAGGATAAAACCTTTTTGAGATACGAGGATAAAACCTTTTTCAGATACGAGGATAAAACCTTTTTGAGGTACGAGGATAAAACCTTTTTGAGGTACAGGATAAAACCTTTTTGAGATACGAGGATAAAACCTTTTTGAGATACGAGGATAAAAACTTTTTGAGATACGAGGATAAAACCTTTTGAGATACGAGGATAAAACCTTTTGAGATACGAGGATAAAACCTTTTTGAGGTACGAGGATAAAACCTTTTTGAGGTACAGGATAAAACCTTTTTGAGATACGAGGATAAAACCTTTTTGAGATACGAGGATAAAAACTTTTTGAGATACGAGGATAAAACCTTTTGAGATACGAGGATAAAACCTTTTGAGATACGAGGATAAAACCTT
>JBCNYH010000005.1:15648942-15659441 GCA_039654325.1 Tandanus tandanus
TCAGAAGAAAGATCCAAGGGGGCCAACACTCCGTTCTGTAGTTTCTCTAAACAGTTCCCCCCCCCCCCCCCCACACACACACACACACACACACAGACACATACACGCGTGCGCACACATACTGCGAATATACGCTGTACATGCACACGTGCACGCTCCACCACCGCCAACACCGACTACCCCACCAACACACATATGGAACGTACAGATGGATACCAAGTTTTTCAGCTCGGAGTATTCTTGGTGGAACGAAGGTGAGGAACCAGGGGATACCAGAACCGTGCAGATGTGTGTCTACTCATAATGCGTTTCGAAAGTAGCGTTTTCGGGCCTTGCCCTTGTCAGAAGGACGTCGCCATGGAAACGGATTTCCAAAACAAAAACACAGCTGAGAACTCTTACTATACAAGACCTCATGCTGTCATAAAAGTTGTGTGTGTGTGTGTGTGTGTGTGTGTGTGTGTGTGTGTGTGTGTGTGTGTGTGTGTGTGCAAAAGAGAGACCATGTACATGTTTCATAAATCTTTAGTACCCTAACTAAAGTGTCTGAGAGCACATTTTTGTACTTTGCTACTATCAGCTACCCCAAAGTAGGCAGTCCCAAATTCTCTCTGTAGAACCACAGACCAGAGTTTCAACGTGGAACCAAGCTAGAACCTATAAATCGAATCCTATTAGGGTCGCGGGGAGGCTGGAGCCTATCTCAGCCGACTCGGGGCGAAGGTGGGATACACCCTGAGCAGCTTGCCAGACCATCGCAGGGCCAACACACACATCCACATCTAGGGGCAATTTGGAGCAGCCAGTTAGCTTGATGTGCATGTCTTTGGACTGTGGAAGGAAACCAGAGTACCCAGAGGAAACCCACGCAAGCACAGGGAGAACATGTAAACTCCAAGCCCGGGAGTCAAACCCAGAGCCTTCTTGCTGTGAGGCGGAAGTTCAAACCACTGCGCCACCGAGCCGCCCTGGGAAGAAGTGATCTCTAAAAATGTTATTATTGTTATTATTATTATTAGGTTTGTGTGTGTGTGTGTGTGTGTGTGTGTGTTCTAAACCACTCTTTATGCAACATGTATTCTACAGACTTCTAAATCCTCTTCTGAAACCTTCTGAGGCTGTGATAGAAAAGAAAAGAAAAAAAAAACCCTCCCACACACTAAAAACTCCTACAGACAAGTCTTAAGATGGACAATAACAAAAGAAAAATGTACAAGAATGTAGATTTATACTGTAGAGTTTCCATGGAACACACACACACACACACACACACACACACACACACACACACACTGGTAGCTCACAGGTATTTTTTTATCTTGAAGGGTTATGCCAGGCCATTAGCATAACATGAAATGCCTAAATGGATTCTGTCACATAAACAACCTGCAGGGGTTTCCTTAAAATTTCCCTTGTTCTTCAGCTGTAATTACACGCAGTATTAGACATCAGGGTTCTCTCTCAGCCTGGAGACACGGCTCTGCTCTCCGTTTGCCCCTCCGCAGGCGCACTGGGTTATTTATTCCCCTCCAGCACTTTCAGGTCTCCTGATCCATCGCATATTTTTCTGTCACTGTCTTATAAACCTGTATAGATATGGGTTTTTTAAATTTTTTTATTTTTTTTACAAACTGCTTAATGTTGTGTCTTTGGGGGAGGGGGGGGGGTAATGTAAAAAATAAAACAACATGAAAATGAATTAATAATTAAAAAACAAACAGAAAAAGTCCAAAGAAAAGGGGAAGAGGGGTGGGGTAGTCACATGATATATAAAAACATGCATTACGCTCTTAGAAATAGGGACAAAAATTTTCTAACGGTCAAAAACGTACATATCTGTTATATGACAAATAAGTACCTTCGATGGTACTGCCCCTGCCACGAGTCATGTACCACAAAAGGTACAATAAAAAAAATTATGTACTGAGAGTGCACAAGTTAAATTATATATATATATTAGATAAAGCTTCTAGGAAAATGCATATGGGGAAAATAATATAATATAATATAATATATATATATATATATGTCTGTGTGCGTGTGTGTGTGTGTGTGTGTGTGTGTGTGTGTGTGTGTAATTGTTATTATTATTATTATTATTATAGTTATTATTATATGTTATGATATAAAAATCATATTAAAATAACTCACCATAAATACTTTTTTTTTTTAATTATAATTTGTAAAATAAATAAATAAGTTTATTAAAATAATAATAAAATTAATAATAAAAAACATGGGGAAAATAGTTAAACATAAAAATTTTAGCAAATCATATTTAAAAAGAAGTTAAAATAAATTAATCATGAATTTGAATGAATGAATGAATTTTTTTTTTTAATTGAATAAAAAAAATTCCATGCAGAATGTTTGAAATGTGAAAAAAAAAAACTACGCAAAAACTACATAACGTTTAACTGAGGTGTGAAACTCTGTCGTGAGAGTCATGTGATTATTCTTATGTGATATACGTGTGACTTTTCTGTCCTGGACCTCAGTGGATTCCCTGGAACAAGGTTGATCGTAAATAAAGGAGGTAATAAATGTATTCAAATCCAATCCGGTGCCCAGGAAAAAAACAAAACAAAAAAAAAAAACAACAAAAAAAAAAACACCGGGAAGAAGACAGAACTAATAACTAAATCAAAACACAACATGGTTTCTGGGAAGCAAGTCCTCTCTTGGTCCAAAACAGAACAGCGTGTATTAATGAATAATTAATGATGTTACAACACACCGAAGCGTGCCAATGTCAATAAAAGCTCAGGCTGTACCGATCGCCCGAGCTGAGCCGAGCCGAGCCGAGATGAGATGAGATGAGCGTAGCCAAACTCAGCCAATCCATCATGTCTCACATGAAGTGCAGCAAACTTGCATCATATGCTTTATTTACCAAGAAATGCTCACAACTATTTTTGGTGGCCAACACTGACACAAACACGCTCCTGCCTGGAACAATAAACCGACTGACTTTTTCTTTTTTCACCTTAAACTCTGAAGTCAAGACGCTACGATGTAAACAGGCAAGAAGAGATAAGTGCCATGATAAACATTACTTCTCTGCTGTAAAATCTTCCCACATCTCCTCATAAATAAAAAAATAATAATAATAAATATAAAATTAAATAAAAAAAATTAGACACCGAAAGAGAAAAATACACACCCTCCCCTCCCTTCTCTTCCCCACCATCATTAGCGTGTGAAGCAGCAACAGCAACAACAACAACAACAACAACAACAACAAAATGCTCTCTTACCTGACAGTTAGCTTAGCATCACCCAAGTAGCATGATTACACAACATATGAAAGACTTGTACCTTCAAAAAAAATATCTTAATACAAAAACTAGAAAGTGACTGAAAACTAGCACTTGCTTCACAGCTTCTTTGCTAACTTCTTTGCTAACTCTCCTCCACTCAGGATGCTAGCACTAGCTAACCTTGCTAGTTAGTCCTATTTTTTTCCACTAACTTTTTTCCTTTTCTCTCTCTCTCTCTCTCTCTCTCTCTCTCTCTTTCTCTCTCTCTTTCTTTCTGTGTCATAATTTAATAAGAAATAAATATCTTAAAGCTGAAAGGATTTTTGCAGGAGTGAGAATGTCTTAGGAGAAGAAGAGCGTTAGCACGAACTGCTAGTGTGCTGTGTGCTGCCTGATGGCTTTATTTATCGTGCTAAATGACTAAGGTGAGTCTCACTTGGTGAATCAGCAGGTGTCAGATCTCTGCAGCAAAGAAACAGTGAAGTTGAGTGGGCACACACACACACACACACACACACACACAGTCATACACTTCACTAGTCTCTGAGGAGCACTCCACCTTTGCTAGCGAGCGCTACGTGGGCCGATTCCAGAGGCGCCCACTGAAAAGGCATGATTCACCCAACCCTCTGTGCATGTGTGTGTGTGTGTGTGTGTGTGTGTGTTTGTGTGTGTGGTAAATAAATGTAAAACAGTGATTAGTATGTTGCTGTTTTTCACTCTCCCTGCCCAAGCCATAGCTCTTCTTCATATCCAGCAGAAAACCACCCTGTCCAACCTGTCTAGCTGAGGTTAGAAGGCTCTTCGAAATGCATCATGGGTAATCCTTTAATGCACACTGTCTGCTTCTCCACTTAGCACGTCAGACATCAACCACAGCAGGTTTGAAGCATCGGTGAGAAAGTCTCCCTTACTGCTGAATAAACTCTTTACCTTCTATAGGTAGAAAAATAAAAATGATTTTATTTATTTATTTATTTATGTTTTTAGACCACTGGGTAGGACGAGGGACGTCAACGGCATTAATGCTGACACAAAAGAGTACAGACATTCCCGTGTAAGAGAAGAATAGCCATTTTACTAGCAGCTTTTTGTTTGTTTGTTTGTTTTTTAGTTTGTTATGTTTGCTTGGGAAAAAAATCGGCAAGTCATCAGCCAACATTTCGTTTTGAGGTGTGGTGTTTTCTCCCGTCGAGATATTATTCAACTGTGGCTAGTGAGTTGAGTCAGCGTCTCCAAATCTGAGGCTATGGTTCTCAACCGGGAAAAAGCAGAGGAGGTCAAGTATCTCGGGATCTCGTTTGGGCGGGGTAGAATGGAGCGGGGAAGATGAATCGGTGTTGCGTCACCGATATGGTGAAGAGGGAGCTGATCCAAAGGGAAGCTTTCGGTTTACCGGTCCTCACTTATGATCATGAGATTTGTGATGTGACCAAAAGAATGAGATCACGGATACAAGCAGCTGAAAGCAGTTTCCTTTGGAGGGTGTCTGGGCTCAGCCTTCGAGATTGGGAGATTGAGGAGATCCAGGGGTGGTCAGCTGGGGTGGTTTGGGCATCTAATAAGGATGGCTCTTGGTTGTCACCATTTAGAGGTTTTCTGGGGACGTCCACCTGCGAGGAGGCCCCCGGGGTAGACCCAGATTTGGCATCAGGAACTCCTCAGGATCCTCCGGGAGAAGCTGGAGAGTGTCAATGAGGAGAGGGATGCCTGGGTTTCTCTCCTTGAGCTGTTGGCTCTGTGACCCGACCTCAGATAAGCGGAAGAGAATGGATGGACGGATGGATGGGTTGTTTCGTTTTTCTTCCAATGCTACACTTTCTTGCCAAATGATTAAGGCTAAAAAAAAGGCTTTTAAAAAATATCTCTAATGGTTTCTCTCATGTATCATGTATCATAGAGGCAGTTTTTTTTTTGTCACTTCAGTGTCTTATTTGTGCCTGCTTGAGTTTTCAGCTCAAAGCAGTTTAAAGCCCGAGGCTACAATCCTCAAACAGACATTAAAGAGACAGAGCAGTGGTGGCTTAATGGGCTAGCACTCACAGGGCTGGGCGCTCGAGCGCAAGCACCCCCAAGTTGACTTTATTGAACTCTCCGCAAGGTCCTTAACCCTATCGGCTCAATATATCCATATCGACCCCACACAGGAGTGGAAAAAAGACCAATATATACCTTTATACCTTTATACCAATTATACTTTAAACGATCAATTCACAGGCAGACAAACACTTCAAACTCATAAACAACAACAAATTAAATAAAAAAATTTCAAGGTCAGTGCTTCTTTGCTAAACACTGCAAGGTCTGCTGTGGCTAATTTGCCTACAATCACTCATTCATTCACTCATTCATTCACTCATTCACTCATTCAATCATTTGCCAAACTACTTAATCCTGCTAATGAGGCTGGAGCCTATCCCAGCCAACATTGGGTGAAGGCGGTACTTGCCGAAAGCTGTACACCCTGAACAGCTCGCCAGTCCATCGCCGAGCAACACACACACGACCATTCACAATCACATTACACTCACACCTTGCGGCAATTTGGAACAGCCAGTTAGCCTAAACGGCATGTCTTTGGTATGTGGAAAGATGCTGGAGTACCCGGAGAAAACCCTCGCAAGCGTAGGACCTTCTTGCTGTGAGGCGGACCTATGAGCTGACCACTACACCACCGTGTCGCCCTTGGCTACAGTCAGAAATGCCTAAATACAGTGCACAAAGGGTTAAATGGCTAAACCGAGTACCCAAAAGGAATTTTGGTTTGTTCTTTTTGGGGATGCATTTGTTACACAGGGGTTTTTCCTTTATAGAGAAGATTTAAAAAAAAAAAAAAAGAACCCGTTTAGGAAGTTAGATATAGCTATTAAATATAAAATGAAGAATACTTCAATAATTCTCTAAGACTCTAGACTTTAGAATAAAACTCTAGACTTTAGACTTTTTCCTGTAGCCGAAAAGTCGGTTACATATTCTAAACTCTAATACATGGCCAAGCAACAAAAACACTTTGTGTAAATGAGACCCTGATGCTGCTCCTGCCCCGGTGGAGGCATAAAATCCAACCAGGAGTGTGCACGCTGCTGGAGCAAAAGTCACGAAAACTAAACAGACGCTGTCCAGAGGATACAGGAGGGAGCACAATGAGTCACAAATAAGCATCCGGCAGGGGGGACAGCCTGCATATTCATTCTGCATTATGCAATAGTAAATGTGAACTACATCTGCAGCTGAATCATAAGCAGCGGTCTATGCGTCTCATGGCAACAGCAATTATTTATTCTATTAATAACGCCGCTCATACGTACACCAGCATGCACTTTTATTTTGGATCGTAATGCCAAGGCACTCCGTTCTACCACCTGCAGCCACATTCAGGCACTGAGTAAACCAAGTGAAAGGTTCATTATGAAACGCAAACATCTTTCCTATTTCGTTTTATGGTGTGTCATGTACTGATGCTGCATTTTGTTCGTCATTGAAAGACCTGAGGTCTACTTAGGCTGTTTATGTTAACCACTGAAATCTGTTCACTGCAATTGAAAGTTTATTCTCACTCACTCAGTCATTTTCCGAATCGCTTCATCCTATTAGGGTTTGATAGGAGGATGGAGCCTATCCCAGCCTATCTCAGCCGACACTAGGCGAAGGCGGGGTGCACCTTGAACGTCTCGCCAGACCATCGCAAGACCAGTACACGCACAACCATTCACACTCGCACCTAGGGGAAAATTTGGAACAGCTCACTGGCCTAATGTGCATGCCTTTGGACTGTGGGAGGAAACAGGGGCACCTGGAGGAAACCCACACAAGTACAGGGAGAACATGCAAACTCAGCGCAGAAACGCCCTTGCCGAGCCCGAGACTCGAACCCACTTGATGTAAGGCGGAAAAGTTTATAGAAAGAATCATCCATTTACAAACACACAGGAGCTTATATTTATGGCATGTGGCAGATTCCTTTATCCAGAACCACTTGGTATATTTATATTATTTCAAAAGAGTTGAAGGCCTTGCTGAAGAACCCAGAAGTGACCAATCAGCAGTCCAGCGCCTTAACCACTCACGTATCAACCACTGCTCTACAAGGTGTGTATTGGCCCTGCGATGGATTGGAGAGCTGTTAAGGGTGGACCCCGCCTTTGCTCAGAGTCGGCTGAGATAGGCTCCAGCCTCCCCGTGACCATAATAGTAGGATTAAGCAGTTCGCCACTTGAGAAAAGTTACGTATTTTAATCAGCACCTTACTATTGTAACAAGTTTCATGTTAAAATGCTGTATTAGAATAATTAGCATAACACTCTAGAAATTTATACGAGCTCATTCCCGGATTTTCTGAAATTGAAGCCAATCCGGTGATGTACTCTGTATTCATACGGCTGTCCGTGGTGTCCAGACCTTCACCTCCTCTCCTGTCAAATGCACACATCAGATCAGCGTCTCATATCACACAGCTGTCAGTGAGTATGATATCCGTGATGCATGCTGACACACGACCTCATTAAATTGGTGTCTAGCAGCACGCCTTTGTGTGAACGCTCAATTAAGTGGACGTGTCTGCATAGGCAATGAGGACGTTGGCTGGGAACAATTTGCATATTTACTTCTATAAAAAGCAGACACAGGGGTAGGGTTATAGGATGTGAAATTATTTTAGACCACAGCGCTCCTGAACTCTCGAAGCTGATTGGTCAAAAGACGATATAGAGATTTCTAGAATGATGGAAAGCTGGCTGTATATTAACTATATAAACCAGCTTTATATTAACGGGCTTGTTCGAATAGGATATTGTTTCTATAGTAACAGCTCACTCAGGGACTTGAATGGTGGACAAGCTACGTAATACATCCCCCCCTTCGTCCAGTCATCCATCTATCTATTACCTATACCGCTTAACTGTCAAGGTTATGGGAGAAGCGACAGACAATCCCGGCTGACATTTGGCGAGAGGTGAGGTACACCCTGGGCAGGTTGTTTACTGTTTCTCCATTTGAGCCCCAATTTTATATCTGTGCCATCAGGGAGGGGGAAAAAAATCACTGATGTAATATCCTGGTCATTCAGTCCTTTCAGGTCTTCAGCTGACTTTATATTATTGCTTCATTAATGTTGCTGAGCCTTGACCGGACCAACTGGAGCAACAATGCCATGGAGCTTACGTGCTGTAATCAAGGCTGAAGGCGGTCCAACAAAATGTGGCTCGGCGAGGGCGTTTCTGTGTGGAGTTTGCAAGTTCCCCACCTGCTTGTGCGGGTTTCCTCCGTGTACTCCCGGTTTCCTCCCAAAGTCCAAAGACATGCACATTAGGCTAATTGGCTGTTCCAAATTGCCTATAGGTGTGAGTGTGAGTGTGTTAGTCCTGCGATGGACTTGCAAGCTGTTCAGGGTGTACCCCGCCTTCACCTAGAGTCGGCTGAAATAGGCTCCACCCTCCCAACGAGCCTAGGAGGATTGTGCGGTTGGGAAAATGAATAAATGAATGAATAACATGACCCTAAATGTTTTTTCTTACTTCTGTTGAGTTTTGTAAGGATGGCATAGCTATCATGGTAACATGTTTTTTTTTTCACACCACTTTAAATTAAAGGTCAGGTGACTGTTTAGGTGTGTGTTTGTTAGGAATCAATACTTTAGTGTTTATGGTGCAATTAAATAGTTAAAACTTACATATTGGGGGGAAAGGAACTTCACTGTTTCATTTGCAGAGAGAGAGAGAGAGAGAGAGAGAGGTGGAATATGAACAACACACACACACACACACACACACACACATACACACACAAAGTGTTGCTAAGCAATGAAAATATAAATGAATGCTACTGCAATTACGGCATGACAACTTCGTAATGGCTTCAATCCTCTTTTTTTTCGTTTTTTTTCTTTCTTTCTATTTCCCCTTTTCTTTTCTTTTTACTTTCAGTTTTCCATACGCCCTGCTGTGCCGTGAGGCGTCAGTTGGAAGAAGAGGGAAAAAACACAAAAAACAGGCTCTTCCCCCTTGATTTCAGTGTTTTGTGGCTGCATATTAATGAACCACGTTAATAAGAAAATAGCAGTGGTAAGCATGTCTGGCTCACAGCAAGAAGGTTCTGGGTTTGAGTCCTGGACTTGGGCAATTAAATTGTGCACGTGGGTTTCCGCTGGGTACTCCAGTTTCCTCCAACAGTCCAAAAACATGCACGTTAGGCTAATTGGCTGTTCCAAAACTCCCCTAGGTGTAAGTGTGAATGGTCGTGTGTGTGTGTGTGTGTGTGTGTGTGTGTGTGTGTTGGCCCTGCGATGGTCTGGCGTGCCAAATTTCACCTTACACACTGTAAATGAATAAACCGTATACCTGGTTGTTATCTAATTCAAATTAAAATTAGTTAATTAGAAAAATTGCTGAATGAAACACTTTGGGATGAGATGCTATTGAAAAACAATCAGCTTCACAGTGGTAACATTAACTCGCCATCATGCGCCTCATTGTATATTTCACAATTATTCACTAAACGCGAGATGGATGATGCTAAATAATCTGAGACTATATATCAAGGGGACTATTTACTCACTCACTCACTCACTCATTCACTCATTCACTCATTCATTTGTCGGACCGTTTAATCCTATTAGGGTCACTCAGCTGACACTCGGCGTAGGCGGGTAACATCCCCAGGCAGGGCCAACACACACAACTATTCACACCCACACTACCACCAAGGGGCAATTTGGAACAGCCAATTAGCCTAATGTGCATGTCTTCAGACTGTGGGAGGAAACCGGGGTACCCGGAGCAAACCCATGCAAGCACGGGGGGAACATGCAAAGTTCACGCAGAAACGCCCTCGCTTCAAACCCAGGACCTTCTTGCTGTGAGGCGGATGTGCTAACCACTACGCCACCGTGCCGCTATTCAGTGCCTGAGGCGAATAACTGTTTTAGTATATACTACATGGGACGTGCACTAATGCTGAATATACTCCACGATGACAGCACACACTGACGCTATTTCCCAGGATTGATCCTTGCTTGTATGATGTGTCTGATTTTGCTTAATCAGTGGTGTTTTGATCCACATATAGACCTCGACTATAGTGTAGCGGTGACAACCAATGAATGGCTCACACTAATATCTACATACAATATAAACAGAGTCTGATAGGTTTGAATGCTACGGTGGTGCAGTGGTTAGCACGTCCGCCTCACAGCAAGAAGGTCCTGGGTTCGATTCCCGGGCTCGGGCATTTCTGTGTGGAGTT
>JBCNYH010000005.1:15674796-15687675 GCA_039654325.1 Tandanus tandanus
ACACACACACACACACACACACACACACACACACACACACACACACACACAGAGAGAGAGAGAGAGAGAGAGAGAGGCTAAGGTCACTAATTCAGCTGCCATCCATCACATCCCATCAAATCACAGTCAGTTCCTTCAAGTGTACAAAAAAGTCTAACACACGAGTTAGGATCAAATGTACAATGCTAATATTGTTTCCTGCAGACCAGTTTAACATTTTTTTTTATACATTTGCAATACATCTGGACAGGATAAGAAAAAAAAATACATTCTTCATACAAAATCTTCATACATTCTTCATACAAAATCTGTCTTTATTGTGAAAGCAGTTTACAGCCATCTTGGCGAATCAGAGGCTTTGGAATGGCCGCCAATTGGAAATTTTAGGTTTATCTGCCTAGCTGTTTGCCATTTCTTCATAACGCGCCTTAATTCATTCCGCTGTCTCTTCACTAAACCCAGTAAATTCTCTTGGCCTTTGCTTTAATGCTAGTTGGTAGACTAGCCCATTTATTATCACGCCAGCTTCTGAGTCAGTCTGTTCACTTTAAAGGTTTATATTTAGCATTTTTGCTAAGGTTATTTTTATGTTTTAGCCTGTAGTAATGTAATGCTAGTTCTGAAGTCAGCTAGTTGTAATGCTAGTTAATGAGTTAGCCTGTTTATTATCATGCTAGCAATACAGTAACTCACTATAAAACTAATCCATATGTTAGATATTTTATTTTATTGCTAATTTATTTATTAGCTTGTTTAGTATAATTATAATTATAAATGTTTTTTTTTTTTTTGCTTGTTTATAAAAGTCATGTTAGCTGGTTTACTATATTTATAGTTTATATTTTGGTCTTTATACTAAGTGTAAGATTTACTTTAACTTTGCTTTAATTTTAATTTGTGGTTCAGTATGTTTATTATGCTATTTCTAGAGTTAGTCTAGTCACTATAAAGCTATATAGCATGTTTACTGTAATGCTAGTTAGTACTTTAGCATGTTCATTATAACTGTATAATAAACTGCTAGTAACACTTTACTATAACACTAGTCTGTGGGTCCATCTTTTTACTATAATGCCAGTCAATAGGTTAGCTTTTTTTTATTAAATATTATGCTAGTTTGTGCAATATTTTGTCAACTAAAATGCTACGTAATACTTTAGAAACTTTATTTTATAATTCTAGTCACTATGTGCTTCTCTTTACCACAGTGCTAGTCTGAAGACTCGCCTCTTTACTATATGCTAGTCTGTGGATTTTACTTCTTACTATAATTATAGCATTAATGCTAGTCTGTAGGATAGCCTTTTTAATATAATGCTAGCCTGTACGTTAATTTACTATAATGCTAGTTTGTGGGTTAGTCAGTTTCCTAAAATGCAAGTTTAGATTTTACTTAATTTATTATATTGCTAGTCTGTAGGTTAGCCTATTTATGTTCACTCTTGTTTGTGGGTTAGTCTGATAACTAAAATGTTAGTTCATATTTTATTTAATTTATTATAAAGCTAGTTTGATAATTAGCCTCTTTAAAGCAATGCTAATTTGTGGGTTAATCTGTTTTTTAAAATGCTAGTTTATATTTTAGTTCATTTTTAATAATGCTAGTCTGTAGCCTAGCCTATTTATGTTAACAGTAGTTGGTGAGTCAGTCTGTTTATTCAAATGCTAGTTTACTTTATTTGCTATAATGCTAGCCTGTAGATTAGCTTCTTTACTATAATACTAGTTTATATTTTAGCTTGTTTATTATAATGCTGTTTTATTTTTTTCACTTGTTAATTCTAATGCAATATTTAATTTGGAAAAATGAACCAATTATCCTAAATGATCAATCCGAGTGCATCTGATCTGCAGGTTTTTTTTCTTTAAGATTTTTTTTATATATATTTGATGGCCATGCATTAGTCCTTCATACCATCAATTTCATTACTTCGTGTCGCATTTTTTGCAAATATTCTAATAATTTGTCGGTTTGCATGGTTCAGAAATAGAGCGGCCGGTATTTTTATGCCAGCATGCAGAAGGCTGAAATTGATCCCAGGAGCTTCTGTTCTATTTAACCTACTTAAGCATGAGCGTGTGCAGAAGCCCCGGGGATTTAACATTTCCAAGTGTCAAAATGAATTAAGCATCACAAATACTACTTAAATCTCCTTGAGTCTCTCTCTCTCTCTCTCTCTCTCTCTCTCTCTCTCTCTCACACACACACACACACACACACACACACACAATGATATTTAGGGGCTTGGTGCAGTGTAACAGGAGGAGAAGAGAAAGGAAGAAGCCGCCTTGGGAATCCCTTTATTTTTAATTTTTTACCATGTATACAGATTGTATTTTTTTTCCCTTTTACATAACAATCACACTTCCCTTGTTCCTATGTGGCTTTGGTTCACTTTCAGTCCAAGTCTCTCCTATCATACTAATGGAGAGAACCACTGGCATTTCACCATTATCAATGGTTGCTTAGGGACAGTGGATGGATGAACACCAAACGCTGAGCAGCAGACTGAGGTCAGATTCATTCTGCCGCTCGGTCAACAAACACTAACGTGTCAAGCCGTTACCCACAACTCCGCTGTTCATTTCACAATCTCATTTAGAGTGTATCATAGAGATCCAGCAAGCTTCATTAATCCCTTATTCATTCTTCCTTCCTCCTTATTCAAACTTCTGAAGGCCTGGAGTTTCAGAGCTTTACTAGCACAACCTCTGCTATTCATCAGGCTATCCAATCAACAGGACGTAGAGAGGATGCTGCGATTACAATCACTTAACTTTACAATCACCACTATTTTCCTTACCGAATTCAACTTAATTGGCCTGCTGCAAAGAACAGGTCTCCAGTCCTCGGAGTCACAAGATGCTGGTGAACGGGGGAGAGTCTATCGTAACCGGTCTGCCACAACCAGAAGTCCAGCGAGGCTCAGTGCTAGCTCCATTGCTAATCCGTGCTAGTATTTTATGATAAGAACCTATACTTCTACTTTTTAATTTTCATGTATTCGGCTATCACCTCACCAGCACCAGTTCATATCTAATGAAATAACTGTTAAATATATAGATTTAGGCACTGAATAAGGGCGGAGCTTCCGATTGATATCTGTATTGATAGATGTCCGAGGCTGGGGTTATATGAGCAGAGTGGCTCCTATAAGGGGTGAAACAACTTCGGTCCTGGAGGAAATAAATAAATAAATAAATAAATCTCCCGTGTTTCCCGACTACGCTCTAAAGCGAAAGCAGGAAAGGTTAACCCTGGGTTTTCTTTTCACTGCCTTTCACTCACTGATTTCCGAATCCATTTGTATTGTATGTATGGCTTGTTAGTTTTATTATCCGTTTAACGAGTTCATGTTCCCTTGCTCCCGTTCATGTTTGGTAAAGTTTGTCTGCCTACTTGAATTAAATTCAGTTTTTTTCTGTGCGAGTCTGAACGGTGGTGTATGAACGTCTATTTTTTAAGTTTTAGTTTTGTTAGATTAAGTTTCATTATTTTCAATAATTTCATTATTTTAAATCTGCTTTTTTACTGGTGACACGTCAGCATTGCTAGGTTTCCTGTCAACCATCCAAGTCATATTCCATGCCTATAAGGTTTTACTCAGGAGCTCTGCTAATATACAGAGTACCCAAAAGAAACCCACACAAGCACAGGAAGAACATTCAAACTCCAGGACCAGGACCGTCTTGCTGTGAGGCAGACAGGCCGCCCTGCACGTCAGTTCATTTGCAGGGAAAGAAGTCTGATTAAACACCTTATTTCATTTAAGAAATACCTTTTTATCCGACAGTCTGAGGATGTCAAGAACTCAATGCTGACTAGAGCAGTATCAGTGAGCGTAGTCATTGAAAATGAGAAACAAGGTGTCAGAAATCGTGTTCACAAAAGAGCACACCGTTTCTGTGAGTTCTAAGCAATGAAGCCCTGAATGATTAATACTATTCTTTTTGGTAGCGGTATCAGTATAGGTATCAGCGAGTACCAAGAAACATATACTACAGTATGATGAACACTATATTTCCATTGGTGTGGTATTGGTGTATTC
This sequence comes from Tandanus tandanus, assembly GCA_039654325.1. Taxonomy (NCBI): domain Eukaryota; kingdom Metazoa; phylum Chordata; class Actinopteri; order Siluriformes; family Plotosidae; genus Tandanus; species Tandanus tandanus. Next base: position 15,678,846 of record JBCNYH010000005.1, read on the forward strand.
CTAACTAAAACCATTAAACCAATTCCTGTTCCAAGTGGGCGATCCTTGTCAGTTTTTTTTCAAGAGCAAATTCAAAAAGCTGTTGGAGATCCCATCCATGCTTGGCTTTGGATACTCTGAGGGTAAGCTATGAGCATGCATGACTGGAGAGTCGTCATCATCAGTATGACATCAATAACTGGTAAGTCAAATAGCTTTACCAACTACCGCGCTTGAATGTGCAACAAGACACTTCAGACTAATGGCAAGCCAAAAAGGCATGGCTAAATGCAGGATCAAGCATGGAGTAAACAGGAAAAAGCAGGCACTTATACCCGGTCACTCAAACCTGTCACAGTCCAGCCAATCGTCTGTAATGCATTTGTGTCAGTATCCACTCTCAACCGTGTCCTGATGAAGGTTTTGCAGTTCTGTCCGCTGACACACTGGCCACTTTGTATTCAGCATGGGAGCTGCTGTCGTTAATTAGCCTCTGTCTGTCGCTGAACAGAACCAGCATAAATCAAGCCTGCTCTTGCCAGGCCTCATTAGGGCGCTTTGAGTGACGCTGAGACGGCACGAGGCCAGACGTTTAAGTCGGAGCACACCCAGAGCTGTTTTTACAGCTCGCTTCAGAGCAACGGAGGGATGGAGCGGAACAGAGGAAAGGGGAGTCTAAATGGACTTTTTGGCAAATGGTTTTGCCAAAAAAAAAAAAATTGAGCACTCAATTCAAATCTTGTTTCCATAACCAGCTGAACAGCAGATGGAATATGGTTGGGGTTAGGCACAACTTGGATCAGTTAGAGCATTGGCAAGGGTACTGTGAGCTAATCATGGTCCAGAATAGTGATAGCTGCTCATAATATCACACGAGGGAGATAAAATCTAAATTCTCAAAAAATCTATTTATAGCTCAACAAAAATCCAATTATCGTCGATGGTGTAATAAGAACGATGAAGAACAAAAATATACACTTAACAGCAGATGGTCACCAGTGTTTGTCTGTTTGTCTGTGGACAAAATCCTGACCAAACCCATGCACTGATTTTCATCAAACTTGGTGGGGACACTACCCTACCCGAGTCCCAGAGATGATTTGACTTTGGAATGTCAAGGTCAAAGGCGAAGGTCAGAGCAAGGTCATAAGGTTTTGGAGGTAGAGCCATGATAGGTGATAACTTAGAGGTGATAACTTCAAAATAAGTCCTGTGGACAATCTGTTACTATAGAACACTAATAGGAAACCATATATGGGCTTTCAAATGACATGATTACCTTTGACCTTGGGTGACCGTGAAAGGTCGTACCCTATTCATCTCAGAAAACCTTCAAAATAGAGTTATTTTGCTAATTTGTTCACATCCACATACTACAGAATATATCAAAGGACGAGCACCTTGGTAACCAGTACCCATATAGGGGTAGTAACCATATATATCAGAGGTGCTTTTTAATGCCCTACAGGGTTCATGCTACGTTTCCTTTGGCATCAATTCGAAAAATCTCTGGAGGGTACTGGAGCACAGGACACCGTTCTTCCAAAAGATTTGTCCAAACAATCGATCCAAATAAAATATACTCCTATCATCCTATCGGGATAGAAATGTAGAATGAAGGTGCCTTCAACAACATAAAGGAGCCACCTGGAAGTTTTTCTCTAATTTTTTTACTCCCATGTACTGTGATATTATAAATGTCCAAATATTATAAATTCTTTACTCACTAATTAAAAGAAAACAGAATTACCTCTTGATTGTCCCATGATTATTTATTTATTTATTTTTAACCTTTTCTGTTTCTCAACTCGTGCCATTCGATGTCTCCGAAGCATATCCAAACTTGACATTCAACCAATCCAATGTTTCTGTGGCAACCAGAGAGGAGCATGAGTCATGTGGGGAATGATGTGGCCAACTAAACTGGAGCTCCACGACTCATGGGCTGGAGATTACCTCAGATGTCCAACAACACTCATCAAAAGCTATCCTGAAATGTCAGTGCTCAAGTTCAAGTCCTGACAAACCCTACCCAAATCACATCATCATCATCATCATCATCCTATATTAAGTATCTTAACAAATACTCTGTTAGGAACAAATTACTATTAATACAGATGGGTGGCAGTGGTGCTGGTGTAGTGGTTAACACATCCGCCTCACAGCAGGAAGGTCCTGGGTTCGAGTCCTGGGCCCGGCGGGGGCCTTTCTGTGTGGATTTTGTTCTAGTCATACCGGCGTGGGTTTCCTCCGCGTACTCCGGTTTCCTTTCATGGTCCAAAAACGTGCACGTTAAGCAAAAAGGCTGTTCCAAATTGCCTCTAGGTGTGAGTGTGAATGAAAGTAGTTTTGTGTGTGTGTGTGTGTGTGTGTGTTGGCCCTGCGATGGACTGGTGAACTGTTCAAGGTGTACCCCTCCATCACCCAGAGTCGGCTGAGTTAGGCTCCAGCCTCCCCGCAATCCTAGTCGTATTAAACTGTTCGGTAAATGGATGTGAGTGAGTAAAATGACTCTTTTGCCAAACCGATTAATCCTACTAGGGTCATGGGGAGGCCGGAGCCTATCTCAGCCAACTCTGGGGAAGTGAATGGTGATGGCATTTCACTGTACTGTTATTTCATGAAGTAGAATCCGAATAAGAGTTTTGAGTTCTAAATCAGCGAAGTCAGTGAGTCATGTCCGAGCCAAAAGTATCGACTCTTATTGCTGAGCTGAGTCGAATGATATGACTCACTAAAAAGAGCATCGATTGTCATCACTACCACCCGCATAGACACCTGCTATCAGGTACTCTGTGCACGAGACTGCCATTATGGGCTGATTCCGTAAATATACGGCTAAAGGAAGAAACAAAGATAAGATAGACTCTTAATAGATGTTGTATTAACAGTGTAAGAGTTGGACAGCAGGCAACAGCTGGATTGCTTCCAGATGTATCTTTGTGAAGTAGTGAACATTAAATAAGGGGTAATGAAGTAGAAAATAAGATGTAAACTCAATCCAGGCTTTTTTAAAAGTCTCCACTGATTTATTAAGACGGCGCTCTGGCAGCTCGACTTGTTCGGCTCTTGTTCAGGAATCTCGAGTACGACTTGTGTTTAATTCCACACTCCTGCTTCTACTTGCACTGTAGTTTTGCCCAGAAGCAAGTATCAAGCAAGGAGAGCGACCACTAACCTATAATCTGTCACACACACACACATGTGCATGCACACGCAAACTGGCGACCGACCAGGCACTCCTCAAAGCTAGACGCAAATGCGTGTTTATTCTACACGCTCAGACGCTACCTCACTGACTGTTTGTTCAAAAGGCTCTCGTCCTGAACACGGTCATTTATTCCACTAATATCTGTGGCAGCCCGGTGGGTAAATAAACACCGACTGGGCCTAACGAGAGGCGTGCTTTGTTTTCTCTTCGCCATTTTTTTTTCGCCGTTTAAGCCGTTGTCTCATGAACACAGCGCAGGACTAGTTTAGCGCCGTAAGATGTAATGTAATGTATGAGCCATGGATATTTTATGGGCGGAGTTTATGTAACCTTTTCATTCATATGAAACTGGACAAAATCTTATTATAAGAAATAAAAATGTTTACGCACCGTAACCAATCCGTAGAAAATCGCACTACTAGCAAAACAGTGGGGAGTTTTTTTAGCGTAGCATGGTGCGGAATAACCGGGTGGCACGATGGCGTAGTGGTTAGGAACAGCCGATTAACCTAACATGCATGTGTTTGGATTGTGGGAGGAAACCGGAGTACCCAGAGGAAACTCACGCAAGTACTGGGGAGAGCATGCGAAGTCCATACAGACACGCCCTCGCCGAGCCCAGGACTCGAACCCAGGACCCTCTTGATGTGAGGTACACATCCTAACCTCTACGCCACCGCGGAAATCATTGTGATATAGTACCAATAACCAGTTTCTTCTTTAAAACGTTGAGATTCTTCCTCCTTAGCATCAAAATACTGTATGATCCAGGGATTATATAATCATCTCGCACTTTTAGACAAGTGTATGTCTCTTAAACATCACCTTGATCTACTTCATCTTTCTAAAAGACCTCCACGAAGCTCAGAAAGCCCAGGACGAGCTAAAAGGTATAGCCTATTTGCTCAAATAAATGAATAGAGTGAAAGTAGCTAATGGATTCTTGGTACAATAGCCTTCCATGCAAGACTGACTAACTGCCATTGGCTGCTGCCTGGCGGTATGATTACATCGGATTTACCTGCTGATAATAAATAACAGACCAGCCGTGGTGTTAAAAGCCAGAATGCTTTTCATCAAGGTAAGAAGCTTCGCTTTCTTTCTTCGTACCGCTCCAAGGTGGCCGTCATTAAAGCATTCAATTCCAAACTGAATGGACAGTGTGAAAGGAGAGCGCGGAAACACGGCGGCGGTTCCTCACATTAGACACTTCGTTACAAATTTAGCAAAACTTTTCATCCATCAGGGACTAAAGACTAGCCTGAAAGATTATTTCTCCCATCAGCTTGGAGGCGAATGGAAAATAAGTCCGCGCCCGCCTTTGAAATTATAAGAAACGAGCGCTGGGATTTGTTAAAATCAAAAATTCGGGTTCGTGGCCTTCTCCCTTTCATCTACTGTAACGGGATTTTATTTTCCGCGTCAACAGAGCACCCGCTGTCAGAGAAATCAGGATTGTGAAATAGTTTCTTGTTCTTGCATGACAAAAGAGGAAGACACTGATCATAATCTCTAGGTGTGTTCACATGCGCTGTCCACTTGAGGGGAAGGTTGGTGTGTGTGCCACTTCCATGTGCTTCTTTAGGCAGGTAAGAACATGGCGTTCACGCTCGGGTGGGGACCAAAACTACTGGTCCGAGAGCGTCGGAGCGAGGCCGTGTCGGTCCACTTCCAAGAGAGCTCCGGGAGAAAGGGATTTGACTCTGGATCGACTCAGCTGTATGAACTGAATCAGATCTGGAGTGGGTCTGGGGTTGCTTTCTTTATTTTGTTATTTTCGGATATTTGACCCAGATTTGAAGATTACTTTGTTATATTATTATTATTATGGTCTTTCCATGTGGCGGGCGCACAAAATGGTTTAAACTTGGTGCCTACTGTACATAATTAGCTAGAGAGGCACTCATAGAGTGCAAGATAGTACGTAGACGTGGCCAAATTAATTAAAAAACCTCTTTCATTTGAAGGTTTTACAAGATAGATGGGATTTGACCTTTGAAGGTCACTCAAGGTCAAAGGAAATCATCCCATATATGGTTTCCTATTAGAGTTCTATAGTACCGGCACGTCTATCGCCACTAGTTTTGAAGTTATAAGCACTCTACCTCCAAAACTTTGTGACCTTCGCCTTTGACCTTGACCTTCCAAAATCATATCATCTCTAGGATTCATATAGGGTAGCGTCCCTACCAAGTTTGGTGAAAATCCGTCCATGGATATGAGTGGTTCATGGTTCTTTGTCTTCCTTTATTAGGGTCGCGGGGAGGCTGGAGCCCATCCCAGCTGACTCTGTGAGAAGACCGGGGTACACCCAAAACACACACAACCACTCACACACTCACAGCTAGGGGCAATCAAGAATATCGAGTTAGCCTGACGTGCATGTCTTTGGACTGTGGGAGGAAACCGGAGTTCCTAGAGGAAACCCATGCAAGAACGGGGAGAGCACAGAAACGCCCTCGTCAAGGCCAGGACTCGAATCCAGGACCTTCTTATTGTGAGGCGGAAGTGCTAACCACTCTGCCACCGTCCCGCCCCCTTTGTTGGGCGGAGCTAATGCTCCAGCTCTTTTGCTCCAGCTGTGAGGTTTCGGCTGATTTCCATTACCGTATTTCTGAGCGACGAATGAAAGAGGTTACGAGGACGTATTCAGCCTTAAATGCCCCTCTTTTTGGTTTTGTGTATGCTATGAAACCAAACCAAATTAAATAGCAAACGCGCCACGAGTATCAATTTCACTTTGATTCAGACTCGGCAAACAGGCAAACAGGTGTGAAAGCAGACGAATGCATTTTTTAAAAAATGTGACTTACAAGATGTTTTTAATTTTCACCTTCCCTGCCAAGGTGTCAGCAAAAATCACAGATCTTGTTTCCTCTCCAGCTCGGTCTGTGTGTATCACATCACTCATTTTGGCCTGAAATGACTCCTCTTAGTGAGTTGAACCCCGCGGTGGCTGTACGAGCTCAAAAACGACTTCTGACCTTGAAGGAAATGACGCGATGGAGGATAAATCCAACAATCATTAATAATGTGTATGAAAGTCTGACTATGAGTGTGTGTGTGTGTGTGTGTGTGTGTGTGTGTGTGTGTGTGTGTGTGTGTGTATGTCTGTGTTTTGGGTTGGATGGAGGAATAATATCCTGCAGCGAATCACCTTTCGGGAGGTTAACTCAGGCAGACAGGTGAGATCCAGCCTCCATGTTGGTCAGGATAGCAGTGTTATTGCTTTGGGCATTGACACTGTCCTCAACCCTGTCAGCACAGAACGCGCTCTACGGAACCCTGAAACCGTCGCTGTGACAAAACAGCGTCTCTGAACACCCTCACCTCTTCACCGACTGATATTACCAGTGGAAAGTGTTCCCTTAAAAAAAAGAGCATTTCGATAAAGTAGTTCAACTGAACTTCAGTAGTTCAGGTAAAATATTTAAACTGGCATAAAACCTGCGTTGGTGTTTTTTAAAGAAGGAAAAGAAGAAGGGGAGGAGGAGGACGCAGAAGAAGAGAAGGAGAAGAACAAGAGGAGGAGGTGGAGGAGGAGAAGGAACTGGAGAACAAGAAGTAGCAAAACAAAAAAGAGGAGGAGGAGCTGGAGAAGAAGAAGGAGGAAGAGGAAAAGGATAAAAGAATGCAAAGAAGGAGGAGGAGGAGGAGGAGAAGGAGAACAAGACCTAGGAGAACAAAAATGAAAAAAGGAGCAAGAGAAGAAGAAGAAGAAAATATGAAGAATAAGGCATGAATGAAGGAGGAGGAGAAGGAGGAGGAAGAGCAGAAGGATAAGGAGGAGGAGAAGGATAAGAAGAAGAAGAGGACTAGGAGGAAGAGGAGAATGAAAGGAAGAAGAGGAGGAGGAGGAGGAGGGGAATGAGAAGGTGGGGAAGGATGAGAAGGAGGAGGAAGAGGAGAAGGAGAAGAAGAAGAAGAGGAGAATGAGAAGGAGGAGCTGGAGAACTAGACCTAGGAGAACAGAAAGGACGAGAAGGAGAAAAAGTGGAAGAAGAAGATGAAGAAAGGAAGAAGAATTAATGAATGCATGAATGGAGAAGAGGAGGAGGAGGAAAAAAGAAAACGTTCGATAATTACAGAAGCTTTCTGTGAATTATTTATTTGTTTCTTTATTTGCATGTGCATGCGATCCTCACCCCAAATTACATCCAGCTTCAAAGTATGTCATCAGAAAGGGGTTTTCCCGAGGAAATCTCATCTCGAGGCCACTCTTTCATAGTACGCCATGAGTAAGCAATAAATAATTGATGTGGTATTTATTTATTCATCTATTTATTTATTTATTTATTTATTTATTTTTGCTGATGCCTGGCTTGAATACTTGAATTGCAGCTACATGATATACATGTACCGCATATACTGTAAATATACTGTAATGGGCGGCATGGTGGCATAGTGGTTGGTATCACAGCAAGAAGGTCCTGGGTTCGAGTCCCGGGCTTGGCGAGGGCATTTGTGTGGAATTTGCATGCACTCGTGGGTTTCCTCCAGGTAGTCCGGTTTCCTCCCACAGTCCAAAGCCATGCACGTTAGGTTGTAGGACTGTTCCAAATTGCCCCTAGGTGTGAGTGTGAGTGTGAGTGCGAGTGCGAGTGCGAATGGTGATGAGACCCCTGGTAGTGAAAGAGACCCGCTGAGTGAGCGAGAGAGCGAGTGAATCTCCCGTAACATGGATGTTCTGTTAGCTTGAAGAGATGACCACTGGATTCCACTACCTTCGTTCAATTTGTAGAAAGAGATTTTATGGCTGACTGATCAGTCTTCTGACTAATCTGAGCTCTGACTAAGGAAAAGTCCGCTTCTGATTGCTTTCTATAGGCACACGCTCTAAAACTGATCTGAATGGATGGTTGCATGTCAATCATTCGGATATTTAAGTGAAAATGTACCGAATATTTCATGATAATGCAGAACAGAGTCGTTCTGCACAGGCATGTTCATGTAGTGTGTATTTAGCTATATCAGTAGAAAATAAGTCCAAATTATCACTTACATCTCTTTAAAGGGATGACAAATAAGTGACAGTACAATCGCTTTCCCAGAACTACACCCTTTAGTATTAGAATGATGTGTTGTTCATTACAAAATCCCCCCGGTGTTGAATTGACACCTACAGCTGGACGCAAATCAACAAAAGACTTTGCTTCATTCATCACTATGGGTATTGAACCAGTACCCTTATTTATATATATATATATATTATATATTATATTATATTACTATATACTGTTTTATTATATGTTCTTAGTCCATTTCATACTCCTATCATATACATATTCCTACTACTCTATTTTATTTTATCATTACTACACCATCCTTCATTACTACCTTTCGTGTGAGCTACGCGGAAGGTACTGTGATGCACCAATTTTGGTTCGTTGGAAATAGTGTGTGTGTTTTTGTCTGTCCGCAGTCCATGAGTGTGCACTCAGTCCTAGTAAGTTGTTCAGTTTAGCAACCCACTGATTAGCTGAATCATATCTTTATATAATTAGAAGTTCAACTTCATCTTCAAGTCAAACAGAGCATGCGTGTGTCCGAATACTCGGAAGAGGTCATTCATTCATTCATTTTCTGAACCGCTTATTCCTAATTAGGGTCGCGGGGAGGCTGGCGCCCATCTCAGCCGAC
>JBCNYH010000005.1:15687775-15698129 GCA_039654325.1 Tandanus tandanus
CGCCGATAGTGGGGCTTGAACCCCCGACCTTGGGATCAGTAATCCAGCACCCTACCACCAGGCCACCACTGCCCCTTACTCGGAAGAGGTTAGTTTTTAAATTCGAATTTCTCCACTAATGACATAGTAACTAATGTCATGGCAGTAGTAATGTTATTAGTAGTATTAGCGTAATGAAATGTAACCTAATGTTAGGCCCTATTATACAACAATAATTTATGTTATTTAAATTAAACACTATTACCAATTTTGCATAGTTTTCCCACCGTATGTAAGATTTGAGAGTCGCATGTGACATTATATATGCCAGTTGGTGCCATGCGAAAGGTCAGTGAACCCATGTGTTCGCTCCAGCAGTCAATTAAATTACATTTATATTATCTAGAATAGTTTAGCTTATTAAATATACTGTACTGATTGATTGGCACTTTTCATTCATTCATTCATTCATTTTCTAAGCCGCTTAATCCTAATTAGGATCACAGGGAGGCTGGCGCCCGTCTCAGCCGACTCTGGGTGAAGGCGGGGTGCAGCCTGAACAGCTCGCCAGACCATTGCAGGGCCACTCTACCATTCACACTCACTCTCACACCTAGGGGCGATTTGGAACAGCCAATTATCCTACAGTGCATGTTTTTGGACTGTCGGAGGAAACCGGAGTACCCGGAGGGAACCCACACAAGCACGGGGAGAACATGCAAACTCCACACACCTCCAGGACCTTCTTGCTGTGAGGCATACGTGCGCCACCGTGTCGACTGATTGGTACTTCACCTGTTATTACCTTGAAATATGTTCTAACCTCTGCCACTTCTACCACCTCAGTGTCTTTAGTGTTTTTATTTTTATATATTTCTATATATTTCTATCCCTCCTATATGTGCATAAGCATTGTTGGTGGCTTAGTGTTATCTATTAATCTATCTATCTGTACGTCTGTGTATCTATCTATCCATCCATCTATCTATCCATCTATCTCTTCTGCGTTAACTCCATATTATGAGATTATTTCGTTCTGTCTGCTCTACATGAAGCTCCTGATTACAGTTTGAGTCCACATTTGTTCTTCAGGAATAAAACTAGAAAGATACACATGTAAATAAAGATTATTGATGATAGATTCGATAACAGTAAACAAATAATGCAGGAGAACCACAATGATTCATAAACGAATCGGTTCAACACGAGTCTTATAATAGGACACAATAAGAGTCGTTCAAACTGAATCGACTCACAAGCGAAGCGATTCTTTTTGAGCGTATTTCAAAGGACAGATGAAATATATCTACTTCAGCTCCATCTTTCGCTTTAAACTCTACATGAGATGTTTACTGGTCATTTAGGTTTAAGGTGAGAAAGTCAGTGTACATCACAAGTGAATGAATTCATCTGCATCCTTTATATTGTAATATTCATTCAGTGATTCATTCATTCATTTTCTGTACCGATTAATCGTACTAGGGTCGCGGGGAGGCTGGAGCCCATCTCAGCCACTCTGGGTGAGATAGGGTCGCGGGGAGGCTGTAGCCCATCTCAGCCACTCTGGGTGAGATATTGTTGCAGGGAGGCTGGAGCCCATCTCAGCCACTCTGGGTGAGATAGGGTTGCGGGGAGGCTGGAGCCCATCTCAGCCACTCTGGGTGAGATAGGGTCGCGGGGAGGATGGAGCCCATCTCAGCCACTCTGGGTGAGATAGGGTTGCGGGGAGGCTGGAGCCCATCTCAGCCACTCTGGGTGAGGGTGGGGTACACCCTGAACAGCTGGCCAGACCATTGCAGAGCCAACACACTCAATCATTCGCACTCACACTCACACCTAGGGGCAATTTGGAACAGCCAATCAGCCTAACGTACGTGTCATTGGACTGTCAGAGGAAACCGGAGTACCGAGAAGAAACCCCGCAAGCAAGAGGAGAACATGCAAACCCCAAACAGAAGTGCCTTCGCTGAGCCCAGGACTCGAACCCAAGACCTTCTTGCTAACCACTATGCCATGTGTGTGTGTGTGTGTGTGTGTGTGTGTGTGCGTGTGTGTGTGTGTGTGTATTGTAGCCTATAATAACGCTTATATTTGATTCATTTGTGTGTCGATTTAATTTGAACCACTTAGTGTTATTATAAGGCTTATAATAATAATAATAATAATAATAATAATAATAATAACAATAATAATAATAATAACAATAATAATAATAATAATAACGAGTGGTTCAAATTGATTTTATACACAAATGAACCGAATATAAGGGAAATTATAGGCTATTATATATTTTTTTATTTAATAAGTCCCTTATAAACTTATTAATTATCGGAAAAGTCTGAAAAAATATTAATAATAATAATAATAAGAAGAAGAAGAAGAAGAAGAAGAAGAAGAACAATTATTATTATTATTATTATTATTATTATTATTCAGTTCTGTATTAGTAGCAATAGTGTCTTATTAGCAATGCTAAATAACAAATATTCATGCTACACCCTAACCCTTTATAACATTTATAATCATCACAAAACAATAAATAAGTGAAGCAAACAAAAGCAATAAACAGCACGAACCACTAATACTGCGAGAAAAGAAATGAGAACGAGTCGATTCTTTTAACCTAAAGAATCGACTCACTGAAGGGAAAAGAAACCAGAAACGCCCATTTGGTAACTATAGGAACGATTAAGCTTCCCCCCCTGCCCCCGCCCATCTTTACACCACTCGGGGAGAACCAATCAAAGAAGAGTTTGGCGCGAGGGGCGGAGTCAGGAGAGCGCGGGACAGCCATCAGGAAGTGGAGCGGAGCGGAGAAGGAGGGCGTGTAGTTTTAACGGGCAGCCGAGCAGAAAAGTCCCGCAGTCGCGCGGAGACGGAGCGAGAGGAGCACGCACGGACACGGACACGGACATACACGCACCAACCGACGGTGTGTTGTGACGACGCGGGATATAGATCTATATATATATAATAATAATAATAAACAGATATATAAATATACCTCGTTGAGCGTTAAGCGCGAAGTGGTCGGATTTCTTTTGGTTTTGGATTATATGGGGGCTGCGCGTGTGACGCTGTTGGACCCGGAGCCGGTGGATCTCGCGCTCGGACTGGAGTGAAGTGCGTCGGTCGCTCGCGCGGGTGACGGGATCGCCCACCGCCTTGCACACGGTATTTCACGTCTGATTACTGACTAATCGCGAGCGCTCACACGCGCACAATCACGTACGCGCTCACTTTTGAGTCACTGGGATGCGTTTTATGGGAAGATGATTTGAGTGAGTCGTTGTTTCGGGTTTTCCTGTCACCTACACAGACAGTAAGAGACGCGCGCGACTTACTGTAATCATTATTCATCAGCTGCTTCTTAGAATAAAGAGATAATCCCTTTTTTTCTTTTTTTTTTTTCTTTTTTACAGCCGACACGAGTTCATATGCGTTAAAGGGAATGAGTTATAATAATCATAATAATTATTATAATTATCATAAAAACAGTCGGGATGAATAATAATGATATTTAAAATATATATAACTTGGAGGATAAACAGCATCATGGTGTGGGAGTGTTTCATTTGGTGATCTGTGTCTCAATGTCTGATATTTTGGCTCAGATCTGTCTGTGAGAAGTTTTTGCCGTCATATTTACACCCGTGTCTTTCTTACAGGTTACCCCACAGAGCCGCCCCACCTCGCCCCGCCCTGCCCTGCCACTTTCCGGTACGGACTATGTTCGATATAAAACCCTTCCCGCTCTGATCGGCCGCAATCAGATTATGAAGATTTCCGACTCCTGCGTCAATGACAGGTAAGATGGAAACACCCTTCTACCACGATGATATGCCGAGTGTTCCAAACTTCGATCAGCTCCCAGACTACGACCGCTATCAAAGCCACAAGATGATGAGTAAGAAGAACATGGCCATGCACAATTTCCATGGTGCAGTTGGAGGCACGCCAGGCCTGAAGCTGTTGCAGAGCCAGGCTGCGAGCGGCGTCAACCCGAGCCTGGGCATGAACAGCAACCCCAACAGCTCCCTGATGTCCGACATGAACCTCTTGAAACTCTCCAATCCTGAGCTGGAGCACTTGATCATCCAGTCTAACCAGGGGCTGGTCACGACAAGCCCGGCGCCTAACTCTTCCACTAATGCTTTCATGTACAGGAACCATGCCACAAACGAGCAGGAAGGCTTCGCGGACGGTTTCGTCAAAGCTTTGGCGGATCTACACAAACAGAACCAGCTGGTCGGCGCTCCCATATCTCCATCGTCGGCCATTCAGGGTCCGTATCAAAGGAACCTCATGTCGAGCTCAGAGATGCCCATCTACACCAACCTGAGCAGTTATAACCCCAACCAGCTCCCTGCATCATACCCTGGAGGTCAGATCCCCTACGCCTCGGCTCACGCTGCAGCCCACTCCAGCCAGGCCCAAGGCCATCACCCTCATGGTCGAGGTCTGGATGCTCCTCAGACTGTTCCAGAGGTTCCTCACCCCTCTGGAGGAGATCCGACCAGTTCCCCGCCTTCCCTCTCACCTATCGACCTGGAGACCCAAGAAAGGATCAAGGCCGAGAGGAAGAAGCTGCGGAATCGCATTGCGGCCTCCAAGTGCCGCAAGAGGAAGCTGGAGCGCATTTCGCGGCTGGAGGAGAAGGTGAAGGTGCTCAAGACGCAGAACTCGGACCTGGCGTCCACCGCCAGCATCTTGCGCGAACAGGTCGCGCAGCTGAAACAGAAAGTCATGAACCACGTCACCAACGGCTGTCAGATCGCCGTCGGATCAGCCGGCATGGCGAAGAGCGGCGAGAGCGCCAGCTGCTGAAGGGGCTGTTTATTTTCCTCCGCTCCGGAACTCTAGATTTGCCTTCTGCTACTTGATGTCGCTGCGAAAGATGAACAGCGAACGGCGGAAGAAGGGCAGAAAGAGAACGGAAACCTCGTTCCTGGCTGACATGGAACCTCACAAAGAGAGAGAGTGCAAAAAAATAAATAAATGAATAAATACAATTTGTCAGCGTGAGCTCTCAGCTGGGATCTCTGGCCACAAGCTCCCCTCTCTCTCCCTTTCCCTCTCCCTATCTCTCTCGTCCTCACCTACAGACCGCGATCAAAAAGGGAAGACGCCTTGTTGCCGTTTCTCACCAGACTGCACTTTTGTACCTGGGTTAACGAGGACTGAGAGACTGTTTCACAGCAATACTAACCAAACGCAACGTAACGACGACTCAAAACGAGCGCAGGCCGACTTCAGGACACGGGACGCTGACTCACAGCTGGGATTCCACCCGACTCTTTTTTCAGCTCTCTTCAGGATGAGCAGCTTGTGATTTATTGTTTTTTTTTTCTTTACTGCGATGGCAGTACGGTCGCTCTTACAGTCACAGGGTAACTTTTTTTTTTTTTTTTTTGAAACAAGAACATGCACTATTCTACAAATCAGAACTTTTATTCTGTATATTAACTCGAACGAACCTACAGTGACGCGGCCACACCAGGGAACTAACTCCTGTTCCTGATCCAAGGTGTCTTCTGCACTTATTTAACCCTTAAATACCCCCCACCCCCACTCACCCTCTTCATATTCAGATTCATATTCAGATTAAATATTAAAAATGTCAGACGTGTTGTAGTTAATTCAGTGGAATTATCTGTTGCAGTCCAGTCTGAGTGATCGACATTGAAGATTTTTTTTTTTTTTTGGTACCTTCGTCGGTTTGTTTGATATCGTGCAATTTGTGAACACAGGAAAAATATTTAAATTCTTTTATTTAATTAAAAAAAAATTTTCAACAATCTTTGACCAACGTTTTTATTTTTAAATAAGTACTAATTCACAGACTGTATTTTATTATATGATGAAATGAACAAGAACAAAAGTTTGGTCCTGAGCAGCATTTAAAATTTATTTTTTTTTTTACATTTTTTTATTTTTTGGGATACAGCGCATCTGGGTTTTTTTTTTATTATTATTATTATTATTATTATTATTATTATTATTATAAATATATTATTTGGATACAAAACATTCATTTATTATTATTATTTTATTTTTTTTATACAGCACAATCTTTTTTTTTGTTTGTTTGTTTGTTTGTTTGTTTGTTAGTTTTTTGGGGGGGGGGGGGGGGTTTGACCGAAAAAAATTTATTCAAAACAAATTTCCAGAACATTCCGAGACCTTTTGCACTGTATTCAGTGGGTTGTGTTTTAATGCCTTGGGGCTACTTTTATTTTTTTTCTTATTTTTTATTTAAACCTTCGAGGAAATAAATGGGACATGTTTCCATATGAGGGCTTTGAGCCAGACAAGGGCTTTTGATGAAAAGTGTTTTTTTTTTTTTTTTGTAAAAAAAAAAAAAAAAAAAAAATCTAAAACAATTTATTTATGCAAAAACTTTATCTATGATATTTATGTTGTTTGTATAAGACGATGTACAGGTTCGAATTCCAGTGTCGTGTTGACACTTTTTTGTTTTTTTGTTTTTTTGGAAACTACATAGTTGCACATGAAATCGAAACAGTAAACAATGTCTAATATTTATCCTTTGTGTACAGCGTAATATTTTGCCTCTGTTTTGTTTTTGTTTTTTGTGTGGAAAAAAAATTTAAACAATAAAAAACCCCTAAAATTTGGATATGTTGTTGGTATGATCCACGCTATCGAAGAATCAGTCCAGAACTCGTTTACTTTATATTCGCTTTACTATAAAGGATCATGTTTAGAAACAGTTTATAACAGTCGGAAAGGAATTCTTTGAATGCTGTTTTTCTTTTGTTGAATCGCTGAAACCACGTTTACGTTAAGACTAGGCGTGTACCGATACCTGTACAATTACATACATAGAAAAAAAAAAAAGAAAAAAAAAACGTACTATTTTTAAAAAAGTAATAAATAATTTTTGTTTTATCTAAAAATAAACACTTTAAAACGCAGCTCTTGTCATGTGATCGCCTGACTTTGGTGTACGAGAGTATTTTAAAGCGTCCGATCCGATGTTGTACAAAAGTATTGGCACCCTTTTCAAGTTAAATTATTATGATTTTTTTTTTTTCACTTTACATATAAAAGATCCAGCCCTTCTTGCCACCTCCTTTCTAGAAGACTTGATTGCGTGACGGAATTCGGAAGTGTCATACCTGATAACATAGTGTACATTTCATAAGTATCGGCACCTGCCTACTCACCACAGCTTGCTTTCTGGCTTCTTTATTATTATTATTTTTATTTTTTTGTAAGGTGATTGGCGGCCGTTCAGGAGAGCGAGAACTCTTATCACATTGTCGGTGCACTGAATTTCTCTCCAACAGCCAACTGCCTTTCCTAATAAACAAACCCCTGAAATCTTTATATATACTGTATACATAAATATAAACACACCTGTACATGTCTGTGTTCTTATCAGTGCGAATAAGGCTTCGATCCGAAACTGTTGATGAAACTTTTTCCGAGTGTCAAAAAGGGAAATATTTATTTTTGAAACTTGAATGTGTTTATTTTTCTTTGTTTTATTTCTTTATTTCTTTCTGGGGTTTTTTTTTTTGGTTTTTTTTTTTGATGTCACAAACTTCTATTTTTGTACAAAGACAATGAATAATAATGTTTTAATGAAGAGTGAGAACAGTAAACATGTATACCGTAGAACTTTCCTCATTCCAGAAATACTTTATTTATTGAGCTGGTGTTGAATCTATATTTTTTTTAACGCTTTGAGCTTTTCTGCCTCCTGTGAAGTGAGATTTTAAGAAGAATCTGAGAAAGAAAGGGAAAAAAAACCAACAACAACAACAGCTAGTTGTCAATCCTGAAGGTTTACGCTAACGAAGGACACTTTTGTAATTTTTCTCGGTCTGATGAGGCGACTTTACAATCCATGATGTGCACTCGAGGCCTTTTTTCTGACTTTCTGGCTTCGGTATCATTGTGGGTACGAGATGTGACCTAAGCCTGGTATCATTTCCTTGTATCTGATCTGATATTTCAGGAAGAAATTGTACGGATTACTTCGTTAAATTAGTTCGCACTAAATTAGTTTGGCTGAAGCGTTGAGACGGTTGAAGCGGTCGAGATATCAGACGCCGTACATAATTGTCCTGATGTAAGGGTGTGTGTCAGTGATGATGATGTTCGCTATTATTTCATGCAAGTACCGAGCTCGTTCCATCCGCCCCACCCTCTCGCCAAAGATACCAGGGCTTTTGTGAGACAGTATTAGCTTATTCTAATAATAACAAAAAGACTGGCGGGGGGGGGGGTGTGGTGTTTCTGTTTAAATGTATTAAATAATAAACAAATCACAGTGATGACTGATAACAATCGTGCATTGGAAATATTTTATTTTATTTTATTTATTTTTTTGTGGGGGGGAGGGGGGGCGGGGGTTCCCCCATAAGCCTTTGCTCTTACTCTTTCCTCTGTTCCTCTTTACCCCCTTTATGGCCTGATGGGAACTCTAGTCTCCGTGCAATCACAAGACAACGTGACTTAGGGGCGACTTGCCTTGCTTTCGATTCATGGGTGTTGTTCTGTTGTTGTTTTGTTGTTGTTGTTTGTTTGTTTTTATAAAAACAAAAAAAAATCAGTTCTGAATATTGTTCCTTGTTCTCATGTTTTTTTAAACCAATAAAGATGTAGGTTTCTGAACATGCTTTGCTCGTCTCAGGTCTGATTTGAACAAGGTGCGAAAGTTTGTGCACCCCTTGTAAAGTCATTATAGTGTTATTATTATTATAATTATTATTATTATCATCATTATCATTATTATTATTATTATTATTATTATTTTCATCATCATTATTATTATTATTATTATTATCATTATTATTATTATTATTATTGTTATTATCATTATTATTATTATCATTATTATTATTATTATTATTATTTTCATCATTATTATTATTATCATTATTATTATTATCATTATTATTATTAACATTATTATTATTATTATTATTATTATTATTATTATTATTACTATTTAATGGCAGTACTGGCTCAGTGGTTAGAGCTCTGCCCTCAGTGGGTTAGTGACCTGAAGGTTGGGGGTTCAAGCCCCAATACCACCATGCTGCCACTGTTGGGCCCTTGAGCATTGCCCTTAATCTTAAGGATAAGAGCGTTGGCCAAATGCAGTAAATGTAAATGATTATCATGATTTTTAATCTTATTGTTAGTTTAAAGCCAAGATATTTGATATGTAGTGTAGGCGGCACGGTGGCGTAGTGGTAAGCACGTCCGCCCTTCTGCAAGAAGGTTATTTGGGTTCGGGCCCCGGGCTCGGCGAGGGCTTTTCTGTGTGGAGTTTGCATGTTCTCCCCGTGCTTGCGTGGATTTCCTCCGGTTACTCTGGTTTCCTCCGACAGTCCAAAGACATGTACATTAGACTAATTGGCTGTTCCTAATTACCCCTAGGTGTGAGTGAGTGTGTATGATTGTGTGTGTGTTGCCCTGTGACGTTCTAGTGAGCTATTCAGGGTGTACGCCACGGCCACTCCGCGACCGTAATAGGATTGAGCGGTTTGGGAAATGAGTGTGTGATGAGTAATAAGAGTAGCTGCTTTGATGTATTTAATTTTTGAAATTTTAAGGGGGGGGAAAATTACAAAAAGGGTGTTAGAAAGTAAGTAAAGCCCCCCCCAACTTTTTAAGGAGGGGCTAACTTTTTCACTCAAGTGTACATTTGTAAATGTATAATAATGTTATATTATACATTATATTATAGGTACGATGATAAAACCCGCCTAACCCCCAGAGTTGTAAATACCCAGGATTCCTGCCACTATAGGGTTGATGCTCATATTTACAGCTCGGGCCGGAGACAGCGCTGTCATTTTACAGGTTTCACTCTTCATCATCTCTTCTTGATGTCTCCGTTTCATCTAAATGTCCACAATAGGCTTTTTCTTTTGCGTGAATTATTCTGTGCGTGCAAACTACCGATCATAACGTGAAGGAAAAAAAATCACAATGAATGCATTTTAACAGCAAGTCCAGCCTACGGAACAATGCTGTTCTGGCAATGTAGCAAACAATAGATTACAAAAGATCTGCATTCTTCGGTAGTCGCTCAGTACAGAAACTGAAATGTTTTTCTTTTCTGGCTTTACGAGTCTCGGGAAGAATTTATTTACAGGAAAAAAAAAACACTGCCTGGAAAATATACGTTACCCTGGGTTTCCACTGGGGCTCGATGACCATGATCTCTGTGATTCCAAAAAGCGTGGAGCTCCATGATTTATGAGCACGCTTGGAGAACGATTGGAGTATAAATCCACCAATTTATAAATCCAAGTACGAATCCACCAAGTTCCTTCAAGACTATCACGAATCCACCAAGTTCCTTCAAGACTATCACGAATCCACCAAGTTC
>JBCNYH010000005.1:15706155-15718633 GCA_039654325.1 Tandanus tandanus
AGATAGATAGATAGATAGATAGATAGATAGATAGATAGATAGATAGATAGATAGATAGATAGATAGATAGATAACATTAACATCCCATCCCCATGTCAGACGTGTTTTCTTTAAATACATGCAATAATAGCTATAATACATACATGAAAGAATGGACAGTGAGTGCTAGCTAAGTGTGAAAGTACCAAATAAAGCCTGACACTCTGTTGTAGCCTGAGCATAAAACACACGAGCCACAATGCTCTCATCAGTTTATTATAGAATCCACGCCACCCACGGCAGATATGACTCTCGGCTGATTTCCCAGAAAGACCGTGAGCTCTGAGGTATCAGGGGTGTTCCACAAGGCTCGGCACTCGCTCCATTTTTATTTTCATCATTTCCGTTATTTACAGGGCTTATCATTATCTTTTTGTGTTATCTTAAAGTTAAAGATTTTTAACAATAGTACAGAGTGCTGCAGCATGACACCACGTGGGGTCCAAGGAAACAATTAACTATCGTATATATAAGTTCATCTGGCAACATTTCCTTCCCCTTTATTGTACGCCATCTTACACAACTATCAAAATTCCCTAATCAAATAATACTGTTAGTGTTTTTAATTCATCTACAGCTACTTTGAAAGTTGTAGAAGTTCATTCCTGTTAGCGCTTACATTATTAGCGCAGCCATGCACTCAAACTTTCTTTCTTTTTTTTTTTTTAAATAGGTTGAAATAACGGTGACATCTAAAGTCGTAGGCAAAAACAGAACTAAAAGAAGAAAAAGAAGAAGTCTTGGCCTCTCAGATCAGGCAGGCGACACGAGATATCGATCTGAAGAAGTCGTCAGTGTATGAGTGTGATCGCGCAGCGTGACACCCAAAGATGACGAACAAATACGCCATGTGTATTTAAAACAGGTTACTCAAGAAAAACTGCTATAGAAAGACAAAAAATAAATGATTTATTCCTAAAATCACACTTCCTGTTTTGTATGCCATGTTAAACATAACAAGTGTAAATATTTTAGGTATATGCTACACAGGAATGGCACGATCTGATTGGTTCACTATCTCAAGATTAAAAATCATTACCCCGAGTGGAAAATGCTTGAATCATACTGACAGCCACTCTTCGTAAGCACACTTTAAATTTTTTTTTTACAAATAAATAAATAAATAAATAATAGCAATCTCATTTCAGATTCTTTTTGAATGAGTAGTACATACTAAAACACCTTATATGGAGTGTTGTTTACTTAGCTTGCCTATGCACAAAACACCGAACGAGAAGGCTAAACAGATGCCGTTAGCTACACTGCACTTAGCTCGGCTCAAAGCACAGAGCTCACCTGACCCGTCTCTGTCATGGTTAAAATATGTAATAAATAATAATCTTGTTTTGGTTTGCCTTTTCTTTATGTTTCTGTGTAGTAAACTCTTTAAAGAGAGTGAAAGAGACGTCTTATGTACCTACTCGCGTGTGCACTCAGAGCTCACCATCGTCCATTATTATTTTTTAAAAAATGTAAAAAACAAAACCATAAAGATCTCATTTTAGTATGCTTTTCCCCCTTACGTTCCTGTGTAGTATACACTATGACATTAAGTATAAACCAATAAATGTTAAGTGTAATATAAGTATAGTTTAAGGATGATGATGTTTAAGGGTGGCACCGTGGTGCAGTGGTTAGCACGTCCGCCTCACAGCAAGAAGGTCCCGGGTGTGAGTGTGAATGGTCGTGTATTAGGACCGGCGAGCTCAGATTCGGCTAAGATAGGCTCCAGCCTCGCCGCGACCCTAGTAAAGCAGAAAGCGGTCCGGCAAATGAATGAATGAATGAATGATGATGTTTAAAGCTATAAGAGTTTTTCTAGACATCTCAGCAGTGTGTATTAAATAAGGAGACACTGGGAATACAGATTACAGATCCGACTGTAAGTGAAGGTCACCCGCAGGTCATTGACCCCATCCTTCATGGTACTGATTAGCCGAGTGTGTTTCCTATTAGCGGTGCGGATTTGCCGCGGCTCAAGTTGCGCACTTTGCTTCCTTTCCTTAAGCCTCTTCATTAAAGGGAGAAGTGATTATTCTGCCTGGGGGTCGAATAATCAAGCCTCCCATCCTCTCCAGTGGGCTTGGGTTACAAAGACAAATACCTCCCCCGATGCCCCAGGTCAGTAGGATTACGGCAGGAGATTTATGGGATGATGATGATGATGATGATGATGACGACGATGAAGATGATAACAGGAATCATAGAGGAGGTGAAGGAAACCCTGGAGGAGGTGAAGGTTGTGCATTTAGTCGCCGATCATCCCATCAGTGATGACGTTCTGATTAACAGCTGTGGTTTTCACACTTTTTTAAATATGATCCTGTGATTGGGTGTGGTGTGAATTAGCAGCTCCACGATGCTTTCGTGCGTCCCACACATCACTCGTCGCCCTACGAATGAACAATAAAATGACTTTGGTACAAAACACTACGCTGATAAATTCCCCACGACAAACTTCTCACACTTCTCCAAAACTATTTCTTACTTGTTAACTTTATTTTTCTGGGGAAGAAAATGAAAAAAAGAAAAAAGAAAATAAATAAATAAAAAAAGATAAGCAACCCCCGAGATGATCTAACAAGGAAGACAGATTGCACGCGAAACACTGGCAGATTTTGCTAGGTTGCATCAGATGATGTTTGTATAAAGGATTACAGGAAATGGATCGGCGCGGCTGTGAAAAGAGAAGCGGAGCGAATGACTGACAGGACAATGAGGACGTCTGCCTGTCGAGGCAACAGCTAAGCCGCTCTAATCTATAATCTGATCCGATCGGTCGTGCTAAAACACATTAGCCGATCCTATCGAAAGCAACCTGAAAGAAATGCAAAGACAAATCAAGGTCACCCACAATTCCCTGTTCTTCTCTAGAAACACTAGATGTTGATGTTATGGCTGATCGGCGTGTGTATGCTAGCATATCATTATCTAAAGCTCTCTAAAGAATCGGTGCGGTGGTGTAGTGGTTAGTACGTCCATCTCGCAGCAAGAAGGTCCTGGGATCGAGGCCTGGACTCAGCAAGGGCATGCGTGGGTTTCCTCGGGGTACTCCGGTTTCCTCCCGCAGTCCAAGGACATGCACGTTCGGCTAATTAGCTGTTCCAGTTTGTCCCTAGGTGTGAATACGAATGATTGTGTGTGTGTGTGTGGGAGTGCTTTCACTGTGATGGTCTGCCAGGCTGTTCAGGGTGCACCCCGCCGCCTGGGATAGGCTCCAGCCGACCCTAATAGGATCAAGTGGCTTGGCAAATGAGAGCGTGTGAGTGAGATCGAAAGTGTAGTGTTCCACTGGGTTCTTTTTATCTAGTCTTAGATCTGATCACATTTCAGATTTTATTTTACACAGAAATATGGAACATGGTGAAGGGTTCACAACACGGCATAACTCCACAAAACCCTCACAGAAACTGGGTGTTTCCACGCTTCCATTCCACAACTGTATAATTTGCATCTTTCCTTTCTTTTCCTGCACTTTACTGGATAGTTATAAAACCAGTTTACACCAGTAAGACCAGTTAAACCAGGAAGGTATAGTCCTGTTGGTGTACGCTAGTTTTTAAACTTAAAGCAGGAAGGCTTTTGCTTTGTCATGTCGGTCGACCAAAACTAGCCTTCATAAATCAGTTTATGTAGTGTTTCATTTTTGCACACACACACACACACACGCACACACACACACACACACACACACACACACATATATGTACATACATATGTATAAAAAAGACCATGAATGGAGAGAACTAATCCTTATGAACCGTTTATCAATTCAATTATTTCAATCTTATACAGTTAAAAAAATTAATTAATCGGAATAAAGGAGCAAAGGAATGATATGTTTGCTTACATTGTTTCTTTATGCATATATTTATTTCGCAAAAAATAAATCTATTTAAACAGCATGCTGGTTGAAGTTGTTTTTTCTTTTTTTTTTACATTAAAAAATTACGCCTAATGAAGTGAAGGTTATTAGCAACTATTTGCCGAAGGCGAGGTCGACATTCCATCTCGGACTATTCAATTCAGCGACATCCACTGAGCCTGAGGCGCATAATTGTTTTAGTATATACTACACAGGAACATAGGCAAAAAAAGCACACTAAAATCAGATATGGGGGTTTAATTATTTATTATTATATAATTATTATTCATTTTTAATGCCACATGCACATGATTGCAGGTGATTAAGATTTTTAGTTTATACTACACAGAAACATAAGCAAAAAAAAGAAAAAAACACTGAAATGAGATTTTTTAAAAATGATTATTATTATTATTCATTTGTTTGTTTGTTTTTTCATATTTAATGCCACATGCACATGTTTGCAGGTGTATAAGAGTTGTGTACCGACATCTCTTTAACCCCCTTTGATATTTTTAGTATATACTACATGGAAGCATAAAGAAAAACAAACTAAAACAAGATTTTTTAAAAATGTATAATTATTTATTTTTTTATTACATGTTTTAACCAACCATGACAGAGGCAGGTCAGGTGAGCTGTGTGTGCTCTGAGCCAGGCTAACGGTGTGTTTAGTACACACTACCCAGAAACATAACTAAACTGCACTCCATAACAGTGTGTTTTTAAACACGTTGAAAAGTTTAAGTATATATTACATGAGAAAATTGATACATTTTTCCATTTTATAGTGTGACGCTGATGCCACGGTGACCATGACAAACTGTGAGTGTCCGTCATATTCATTCAAGCATTATCTACTCGGGATAATGTCTATTCACCCCCAGAGAGCAGACCAATCGGATTGCATCATTTCCGTGTAGTGTACTTATCTTAATTATTTTTTCCTTACAGTGATGTAGTATCAGTTTGCGTTGTGTGTGTGTGTGTGTGTGTGTGTGTGTGTGTGTGTGTGTGTGTGTGTGTAAACCTTTTTCACTCAAGCCTAAACCCAGTGAGTGCTTCGCAACCTGCCTAACCTGTAGGACTAATTTTATTTGCATGGATTAAGAGAAAGAGAATTTTATAAACATTTCACTTTGTTATTTGTTTTTGTGTTTAACAAGCGCAGCCTTTAGAAATGACTGATTATACATGAGTCAAGCGTCCCGCAGCGTTAACACAAAGCCAGATCGGGGTGGGGTGGTGTACTTACTACCATGACAGGTCGGAACAATGGCTCCACAACGCGCCTGCACTCCTCCCACTCATTAACCGCACCGGCAGTTAATTCCAAAAAGCCCCGCCTTTAACACATCAGGTGACTTTAACGTGCCAGAAGCCGACGTGCAGTTTTGCTCCTTTTAACTCTTTATTAATGATAACAAGTGTACCGGTGATGTACAAAACCATTCTTTATTTCGGTGACTGGCGCTACGTAGTGCTAATTAAATCTTTCAGTTGGTGACTGCTAGCACTGTGCTAAAACATTTACAAACATTTCAGAACTATACAACACCTATTACTGTGTTATTACATAGACGGTTTGCTGCGAATCAGCACATATCCATTTACAACAAACAAACAAACATACAAATAAATAAATAAATAACCCCTGATGTTTACTCTAAATTAACACATTTACTGTAAATTATTATATAAGGTATAAACTGCGTTCTCTTATATAATTAAATAAAGCTATTTATCATATTACATATATGTTTTTTCTTTATTTATCTGTCATATCTCCCATTTCGTGGGAGCTTTTCTGTAATCTTACTGCCTTCCGCACCATCACTCGTTTTTTTTATGACTGGCCGAGGGGACGTCTGCTTTGACATTTCGGAGTCATTCGAGCACGCAGAGTCGAGCTAAAGCACAGGATGGTTGCTATGGCGTGCACATGGCATGCTATAGGCTTTTAATCTCATGTGGCGCTTAGTCACATGACCAGACACTCAGTATAGAACCTCTCACTGACGTAACTGCGGAGGCAAAAACAAACTTTTAAATAATGTACGTCTGCGATGGCCTGGCGAGCTGTCCAGGCTGTACTCTGCCCTCGCCCGGAGTCGGCTGAGATGGGCGCCGGCCTCCCCGTGACCCTAATTAGTTTTAAGCGGTTCGGAAAATGAATGAATGAATGAAATAATATACATTTCGATTTAATTGGTTTCGGAGTCCTAACTGTACGTGTCTCTCTCTTCACCAGAGAGACTATAGGCTGTTTAAGTCGGGGGCGTCGCTCCGCATCGAGCCGAGGGATGATTTGGAATATCTTGTTATGGTTAGCCAAAAGTGCATGTCTGTGGACTGTTGGAGGAAACCAGGGCACGCAGAAGGAACCCATGCAGGCACGGGGAGGACAATGCAAACTCCACACAGACACGCCCTCGCTGAACCCAGGATTCGAACCCAATGCTAAGCATTACGCCACCGTGTTGCCCAAGTTTATAGTTCAGCTGACGGGGAACTAGACGTTAAACCAGCTCTAAGGTAAAGGACGCGCGCTGCTTCCTTCCACTGAATCAAATTAACAACACGCTTTGTTCTTTACGAATGGAAATAATATATATGTGTTTATTTACATACCGAGTGTGGAAGTACGGCAAGATATGATCACGGCTCAAGAAGTGGCCTCACACTTATTGAGTACAATAAATGCCAGGTGTGAGGAGATGTACAGATGTTGACGTAACAGCTATCCAGATCGACGAGGACACATGTTTGAAAGATGGCCTACGATCTCCAGTGTGCGGTTTAGCCACTTCAGCTTTTTTTAGGGACGGCACGATGGAGTAGAGGTCAGCACGTCCACTTCACAGCAAAAAGGTCCCCTGGGATCAAGTCCCAGAGGCCTCGGCGAAGGTGTTTCTATGTGGAGTTTGCCGGTTCTCACAGTGCTTGCACTGGTTTCCTCTGGGTACTCTGGTTTCCTCCTACAGTCCAAATACATGCACATTAGGTTGTTCCAAATTGCCCCTTGCTTTGAGTGTGAGTGGTTGTGTGTGTGTGTGTATTGGCCCTACGATGGACTGGAGAGCTGTTCAGGGTGCACCCCGCCTTCACCCAGAGTCGGCTAAGATAGGCTCCAGCCTCCCAGTGACCCAAGCAGGATTGAGCAGTTTGGCAAATAAATGAATGACATGGCAGTACTGTGGCGTAGCGGTTAGCACGTCCGCCTCACAGCAAGAAGGTCCTGGGTTTGAGTCCCGGGCTCGGCGAGGGCATTTCTGTATGGAGCGTGCATGTTCTCCCCATGCGTGCGTGGGTTTCTTCCGGGTACTCTGGTTTTCTCCAACAGTCCAAAGACATGCATATTAGGCTCACTGGCTGTTTCAGGTGAATCGTTGAGTGTGTGTGTTGCCCTGCAATGGTCTGGCGAGCTGCACAGTGTCGGCTGAGATAGGCTCCAGCCTTCCCGCGACCTTAATAATAGGTTTAGGCAGTTCGACAAATGAGTGATGAGTAAGTGAGTTTGTTTTAGTGGTTTACTTCTGCATTGTTCATTTCAGTGCCGGTACTTTTTAGACTGTTTTAGACTGACTCAACTGTACGTACTGAAATATGTACCGTGTTAAACAGAGGTGACTGACCCCCACCATGCTAACGTCTTAACCACAAGTGTGCATCTGTCCATAAAGCAGTATAAATGGGTACCAGTAAATATATTGGGAAGGTAACCTGTGATGGACTAGCGTCCCATCCAGGAAGGGTTGAACTGCTAGTCGCTCCGGATATGCTCCGGCTGTGACGGGTCAGCAGGCTCAGGTGTACAAGCTCAACAGACTTTACCTTTAGCTAAATAGACGTCAGTCGCAGATCTCTGGTTTGAGTTTGTTTATGCTAAAAAGGTTCTCACCATAGCTTAACGAAGAAATCTTTGAGCTTAAGGATCCGGAGCGCTAAGTATCTGGATCTGGATCTTCATTAAGCAGCGTCCCACCCACAGGATCGTTTAAAAACGCTGGTCTTTTTGCCAGGACAAATAACACAGTTTCATATATTAACATGAATTGTGGCTTTATCATTAAAGCGCTGGTATTCCCTTCATCCTGGGCCTAACAAAACAAAAGTGCAACAGCATGCTCCACCAAAACAAGCCTCATAAAACATGCTCCGCTGTCATATTCGACCTTTTACCACGTCCAGATTCGCGGGGGGGGGACTAATCGTCCATTACTGGCTAGTTCCTTGAGGGTTTATCACACTCTTTGACAACCCAGCTTAAACCAGACAAGTTCACGTCCCGGTGGCATTACCAGGACAAAGGGCTTTCAAGCATGAGCTGAATAAATCGCGCTTTAATCGCGGCCGCTTTGTAACGCGAGCCCCGTGCGCCCGCGACACCCATCGTCCTCCCAGTTTGTTTTCACGGCGATGATTAAATCAAGTCTCCAACAATTACATCAGGTTTTTTTTTTGTTTTTTTTTTTAAAGAAGGAGTTTGGCCTTTAAAGGAGTGTGAGGAGCTTTTAATGTGAGCCTGAGCACCGTATTGGGTTTACCCAAATATTTTCACAGTTTCCATGGGTAACCTCGACTGGACAGAGAGTGTGAGCACCCAGGCGAAATCAGGACCTATTAACGAGGGATGGGACGCGGCCCGTACGGACACGCAGGGTTTAATTCTCGGAGAGGATTAATAGCTGAGGACGTGTCAGCTGTCAGGCTTATACTAGAGCTGAGTCATGTATAAACATCGGCGTGTTTACGATACCTAATGTTTAATGGAGAACCACAGAAAAGCCAGAAAGCGTTAACCTGGAGTCGTATAATCCTGTAATAGTTGTTTTTTTTTACCTTGTGAATGCAGTGTGTGTGTGTGTGTGTGTGTGTGGACTCTATACTGTATGTGTATAACACACCCAAAGAATGACACCCTGGCACGAGTGGACAATGTTTGACGCTGTCCGTTTCGAAGCCCACGCGCTCCGGCGTGACATCACTGGGAGAGAATTTGGCAGGCTGGCCAATGCCTGCGCGATGTGTAATGGAAGAAGTCGTGGTTGTGTTGGCCGCAGTGCGCACACGCACATCTGAAAGCTGTTATCAGCTCCAATGACATCAGCGCCGCTTGGCCTGGGCCTGCGCTGATCTCATTGGCCCTGTCCATTCAGTCGGTTGAGCGCTCGCGGTGCGGCTCTGCATGTATGCGTGTGAGTACGGCCACTCAGAGGGACACATGGGGGTGGGGTGGGGGCCCTAGAACACCTCCAAGTGTTCGATGCTTCATATAATAAAGAGAGACAGCATCAGTACACTGTGGTTGTTATCAGCAGTCTTGTTTAAATGCCCCGACTTGTGGTGGATAAGGAACTGAGCCGTGTCTGCCCTGAAAGACGCGTTTGAAAAGAGGAACTCAATGTCGCCTTCATGAGCTTGCCCACAGGCGCAGGCTGACAGACTGATCTATGGCACTTTGACTTCTAAGACTTGAGCATCAAAAAAAAAAAAAGGGGGGAAAGGGATTAACAAAGCAGGATTTATGGAGCTGAAATTTCGCAGGAAACCAAAGATGAGATAAAACACGAATGACTGCCGAGTTCTTCCAGAAATAACCACGGAATCTTCCTTTTTAAATGCGCTGGTCACGGTGGCATTGAACGCACCGTCTACGATCACTTCACAGTTGCCACTCATCTAAGGCGAAAGTCAAACCGCTAGCAAGCTACAGGGGACAAGCAGAAAGGTTCCGAGACTTGGGAAAGAAAACAGTACGAAGCTGTCAAAATAAACATGTTCATTACCGAACCGCTTAATCCTGCTAGGGTCGCTGGGAGGCTGGAGCCTATCTCAGCCGACTCTGGGCGCATCCAAAATATCTCGCCAGTCTATCGCAGGGCCAACACTCACACACACACACACAACCATTCACGCACACACACACACACACACACTCACATCTAGGGGCAGTTTGGAACAGCCAGTGGGCCTAACGTGCATGTCTTTGGACTGTAGGAGGAAACCGGTGTACCCAGATGAAACCCACACAAGCATTAGGAGAACATGCAAACTCCAAACAGAAACGCCCTCGCCGAGCCTGAGACTCGCACCCTAACCCTTCATGCTGTGAGGCGGACATGCTAACTCCAACGCCACTGTTCCAAGCAAACGACTGGAGGGACTTGAACCCACAACCTTTGGATGGCTCCAGTGACAAGCCTACAAATCTAATAGGCTATCCATGCAATGCAATGGAGGTTAAATAATAATTCTGTATGTTCTATCATAATTCGTTTTATTTTTTGAGCCGCTTTACCCCTCATTAGAGTCGCAGGACGAAGGCGGGGTACAGTTATCTTGAGTGTATCCTCTAGTAATAAATTACATAATGAAGGTTGGGATGCTACATTTAAGGTGGCACGGTGGCGTAGTGGTTAGCATATCAGCATCACAGCAAGAAGGTCCTGGGTTCGAGTTTCAAGCTCGGCGAGGTCATTTCTGTAAGGAGTTTGCATGTTCTTACTGTGCTTGCATGGGTTTCCTCTGAGTGCTCCGGTTTCCTCTCACACTCAAAAGACAAAGACATGCACGTTCGACTAATTGGCTCTTCCAGATTGCCCCTAGGAGTGAGTTTGAGCAACTCTACATTTGAATAGGACCAATGCAACAGTAAATTAATTCATTCATTCATTTTCTAAGCCACTTAATCCCAATTAGGGTCAGGCGAGGCTGGCGCCCATCTCAGCCGACTCTGGGCGATGGCGGGGTACACCCTGGACAGCTCATCAGGCCATCTCAGGGCCAACACACACAACCAATCACACTCACACTCACACCTAGGAGTGATTTGGAACAGCCAATTAGCCTACTGTGCATGTTTCTGGATGGTGGGAGGAAACCGGAGTACCCGGAGGAAACCCACGCAAGCACGGGGAGAACATGCAAACTACACACGGAAACGCCCCGAGCTCGGGAATCGAACCCAGGACCTTCTTGAGGTGAGGCAGACGGGCTGACTACTGTGCCACCGCGCCACCCTTTAGTAAATTGTTACTAAAAAAAAAATTTACTTAACAACGAAACTGGGGCTGAGGAACCGTGAAGCACAGAAATAGATTTTGCCTCCAGTCAGCACACTTTTTACTGTAACCCTGTTTCAGAATAGCGCACCGTAAGGAAATGATAAGTATATATAGGGCGGGGTGTGCCGTTACAGAAGGTTGATTCTTTTATACCTCAGCAATTTACTCATAAATACTTTTTTTTTTTTAATTTAATAACAAACGTCATACCTTTTTATCTCTTTCTTTCAAGTTACGTTTAAAAGTTCCAGCTCTAAACATTTTGCTCCTTCATTTACTTCATTCACGTGTGCTTGTGTGGGAACCACTACGCCACCGTGCCGCCTTAAATGTAAAAGAATGCTCCCAAATGGCACATCGGCAGGGTGCGTGACTATCAACCCAGAGACCGCAAGTTTGAATCCGGGTTCATGCCACAGCCATCCGTGACCAGGAGTCCATGGGAGCCAATTGGCCGGGCTCTCACGGGCGAAAGGGATGGCATACGCTCACTTCCCTGTCACTCACAGCGATCACTAGCCAATCATGGGCGTCTGTGAGGTCATTCGTACGAGGGGGCGGATAGCGCTTTCCCTCCGAGTGTGCGTATCAGACTTCTAGGCTTGTTGCTGAAGCCAATCAAAGGTTATAGGTTCAAGTCCCACTAGATTCGTTTGCTTGGAACAGTGGCGTAGTGGTTAGCATGACCGACTCACAGCAAGAAGGTCCTGGGTTTAAGTCCCGGACTCGGCAAGTCTGGAGAGCTGTTTCGGGTGTACCGCGCCTTCACCCAGTGCCAGCTGAGACAGGCAGCAGCCTCCCGCGATTTAGATTTTCTGTTAAATTGTTGATTGTATTTTTTTTAAATCTGTCATTCAATTTTTATTTCAGTTAATACATATACACACAGATATGTAATTTTTGTGCTAGTTCTAATTTAAGTCATAATTTTATTTAAGATTATAAACCTTAATCGATACAGTAAGTTGCTTCGATACAGCATCATGTCAAGACTGTAAATATTTTCCCAGAATTCCATTCTGCTGTATCAAAAAAAAAGAACAAGGAAGAAATAAAAAAATTCCAAGCTACGCAGCTTATTTTCCCTCCAACAAATTACAGAAATACTTTAGCGCATACTTGGAAGCCCGTGTCGTGTCCAACTGCATGAACTGGGTTTTCAAAATTCCTCGCGATACACAAAGCCTCGGTGGTGCAGGAAGAAGCCAAGAAGTGTGCAAAGGAAGTGCTCATTATGGCATTTCAATGCCCACCAGCAGTGGTTTGGATGGCAGCCAGCATGGCACAGAGTCTCAGCCTGAGTCAGCCCGAGTCTTATTACTATCGCTGATCGCTTCTTAGACTTCTATACGCAGATGAATGAGTAGTACCTATGCAAATTGTAAGCGGATAATATTGTTATGACCACTGTTACAGCCGTTGTGCTAAACCACACACACACACACACACACACACACACACACACACACACACACACACACACACACACACACACACACAAAAAAAA
>JBCNYH010000005.1:15734071-15753423 GCA_039654325.1 Tandanus tandanus
ATATATATAGTAATCTCAATGTCCACAAGATGGCGCTCTAACTGTTTAAAAACACTGAACTCTTATTCTTACTCTTAAAATAACCATAAGCATGCATATAATTTTATTTTTCAACCTCACTCACTTTCCCACTCACTCATTTGCCGAACCACTTAATCCTATTCGGGTTGGTCGGGATGCTGGAGCCGATCTCAGGCAACTCTGGGCAAAGGACACCCCGTACACCCTGAATAGCTTACCAGACCATCACAAGGCCAACACACCCACACGACCATTCCCACTCACACACAGGGGCACCTTGGAACAGCCAGTTACCCTAATGAGCACGGATTTTGTACCCGGAGGAAGCCCACACAAGCACGGGCAGAACTCCACAAAACGCCATCTCGAACCCAGGACCTTCTTGCGGTGAGGCGTATGTGCTAACCACCGTGCCACCATGCCGCCTATATTACAGCAACAACAACAACAACGATCTTTGAATGAGGGTGGTACACCCTACACGGTAGTGTAGCGGTCACCACGTCCGCCTCGCACCAAGCAGGGCCCGGGTTTGAATCTCGAGTCTGTGGAGTCTGCATGTTCTCCCCGGGTACTCCGGTTTCCTCCCACAGCCCAAAGACGCACACATTATTCCAAATTGCCCCTAGGTGTGAGTGGTTCTTTGTGTTGGCCCTGCAATGGTCTGGTACCAGCCCCCACACGACCTTAATAAGATTGCAAATGAATGAATGATATTTGAATGTCCACCAGATGGCGCGCTAGCGTTACAACGCACAGCGCATGCGCAGAACTAGCTACAAACCCCAGTACTTTGGTTTCAGGGCATGCCATCGGTTCCCATGGCGACCTCCATACTGCCATACTAAATAGTACGGTCGCCGCCGCAAGGGGTCGCACTATTGTGACGTTACTATGTAGTAGGCTAGTACACATCTGGTTCCTCAGCCTGTGTGTGCTCAGTGTGTGGAGTGGTGGCGCAGACAGCAAAGCGGGATTCACCACCAGGCGGGACAGATTATCACTCGGGACTAAAATAAAAGTGTTGGATAAAGTGCGGTTAAGGTAAATAACAACATAAACTCGTTTTTTTAAGGTTAGCAGCTTACAAATGTTAGCATTTTCCCCTCAGTGTGCTGCGCGCGCGCGCGAGATGTTTGTGTAGCTCTGTTGTGGTTTGCTTAGTTTTAGCTTCCTGAGGCGTTATGTTTACAAAAATTATTAAATTATGTGACGTTTTAAAGACTTTTAATGTGCTGTTTGATGAAAAGAACATATTTAAGCTGCTGGTAAATTAGATAAGGGTGTGAGGAGTCGTTTAAAGGGGCTGCGTTACTTCACAAGTATATATTACGCAACATGTCGTCATTAAAAATGTTATAATTAATTATATTTTCTATTTTTCAATCACGTAAAGTACATACAACATCAATTAAAGTGTTTATTTATCAGGTTTTAACACTAAAGTTAAAAAAAAAAACCCTATGAGTCTTGCAGCTCAATGTGTTGCTAATCAGCTTGATTGAATCGCAAATGTGTCTTTAACCCCTAGATTTGTACACTACATAGGGTATGTTACAATGCACCCTGTCCACCCTAATTAGGTCACTATTACGGTCATTCGGACACTATTTTGTTTTCAGGAACTTATGAATGGAGCTGTAGCCTATAAAACTCAAGGTGTGTCCCAAACACACTGTCTAGAACACACCAGTACTTAAAAGTATTCATTATTTATTAACTTTAAAGACATGTTTATTTAAATTAAAACCCGCTTGTGTGCATTTGCGGTCCTCTGTGACAAAACTCCACATCCGTATCCTTTCATAAACACCAGATTGAACCAACCGAGCAGACTGGAACTCCGACTCTTTTTCAGTGAGTCGATTCTTTCGATTCAGCTCACCAGTACGAGTTAATTTCCCCCAAAATGGGTTCCCAAATGATTTTTCTGACCTGTGATGATTATTCTTATTTTCCTCTAAACCTTTCCAAAAGACAAGACATCATGAAATATTACTTTTCCATGGGAGCGTGTTGGCTCTCAAAGGTTCACCTACAAGAATCGGCTCAATGAGCCGACTCCTTTAAGAAAAGCTTGAATAAGTAATATTTAGCCATGTATTTCTTTTTTTGTTGAAAATCTATGATTTGTTTTGTTTTTGTTTTTTTGTTGGTCCTGCTGTAGTTTTAGATGCATTCATATTTTAGAGTTTATTATTATTTACATTAGAAATTTGTGTGCAATTAAAATGCAACACACACACACTGTTCTTGATCATTGTGGCGTTTTTGTAATAAAACATATGCATTTATTGGAAAATAATTAGCTTCAAGATGATTAAAGTAACTCTTTTTAATGTCGGGTAACATCATACCACCCCGTCATTGATTATTTTCCTATAACTGCCCATCACCAGATGTTTTTCTGTATATACGTGGGTTTTAGTGTAAATATTTGGACAAATCAGTGATTAAATGTCACCATCTGTGCTAACGAGACCTGCTTCTCTTTCATTTTAATATCTTAGAGCTAAATTAATCATATTTCTATGATTTTTAATTATGTTTTGGCAACCCACAATTGTCCGTTTGGGTTATATAGGCTGTTTATATTCAAAATTAACATGTTTCACCATTTGGACAGATACAGCACTTCATACTGTATGAGAATACTTCCTGTGTGAGACCACACCGATTCCCACGGTGTGAATACCCAGCTCCTGACAGCACCGGCAGGAAACTTGAGTTAAACATTGACAGCTTTGATGAGTGGAGTCAGATTTACAGTCGTGAACTCACCTGTGCCTTTAAGCAACCCGAAAAACAGCTCATAAACGTAAAGTGAGCTAATGAAAAGGTTTTTTTTTTTTTTCTATCAGGGCTCTGTCAGTACTCGCTTTATTGCTTTTAGTCATAGCAGCAAGTAAGCAGTCGCAGTGTTTTCCTCAACAACAGCCTGTAAAAACCCGTCCATACGGAAACACCATGGCTTGGCATCTGTACTGTGTTTATCCTCCCATCTATGTGAAAGCTCACAACGGGGCTTTTCTAGCTGGGTGCAGCTCTGGAAGGAGGCCAGGGCACGTGTGTGCAAGTGCGGGTGGGGGTGTGCTTTTTATTTCCTAGCAGGGTTCATCTGCTCGATCCTGTGATAATTTAATCCAGCTTCCTGTTCCCCTTACTCTGTATGCTAACATCACCCCTACCATCACCACCATCATCCTCATCACCGTCACCATTACCACCACCACCACTGCTAATATCATCACCACCATTATTACCGCCACCACCACCATCACTACTACCATTACCGCCATCACCACAACCATTACCGCCATCACCATCACCACAACCATTATCACCATCACCATCACCACTACCATTAACGCCATCATCACCACCACCATCACCACTACCATTACCGCCATCATCACCACCATCACTACTACCATTACCGCCATCGCCACCACTACCATTACCGCCATCATCACCACCATCACTACTACCATTACCGCCATCGCCGCCACCACCATTACCGCCATCGCCACCACCACCATCACCACTACCATTACCGCCATCATCACCACTATCATTACTGCCATCATCACCACCACCATCACCACCACCATTACCGCCTTCATGACCACCACCATCACTACTACCATTACCACCATCATCACCACCACGACCATCACTATTACCATCACGCCACCATCACATCACCAGTACCATCACCACCACCATCACTACTACCATTAATACCACTATTATCACCACCACCACTGATATCCCTACCATCACTACTACAATTACCATCACCACCACTACTGCTGTCATCAACACCATCACCGAATGTGACCTCTTTCTCCGCCGTCTTCATGCACGCAGGTCATGAGGTCATGATGCACCGTCTGCTTCATCCTGTCCAAACTTCATCCCAGAGCCTCTCAGTTCCTCTTGGCCCTGCAACGTACCTTAAAAGAGTATTTTTTCCCTCAAGCACGTGCAAAACCGCCGGCATAGAGCTCCTTACTCACTCATAAAGTAGGGGATGTGGGTTATTTCAGGATGCCCCTCGTGTGTCCTATCTTCCTCTTCCTCCTGCTCTCTCTCTCTCCCTCCTTCCCTCTCTCCCTCCCTCTCTCCCTCCCTCTCTCACTCTCTCTCTCTCTCTCTCTCTCTCTCTCTCGTTGGTGTATTTCTCCCTTTCCTGACATCACATTTATTTTCATTTCGAATGAGGGAAACGAGTGCTTCCTTTGCAGATGAAAATAAAAGTAGCCTTGGAAATATTGGTTCAGAGGTTTACCATGACACTGACATGAATAGTACAGCTTTCAGATCACTAAAAATGAATTTAGTATCAGGTAATGACGCTGGATTTTTAAATTTTTTTGTGAATAAGCTGAATTGTTACAGATTATTTATTCCTCGGTCATGAATTGCTTCCGATTCAAAAGAACAGTGTCTGAGAAAAAAGAATTAAAGCCATGTGTTCGAAGGCTGATCTGATCACGGCGTTGTTTGGCAAACTGTCCCACAGTCACAAGCCTGCAACACACACACACACACACACACACACACACACACACACTGAAAGACGCACAGCTGATGTGGGATCAACCGCCCCTCTGTGTGGTCCTCATAAAGCCTATTGAAAGCTGAGGCTCGGGCGTTAAACAGACGCAGTGTGCATGGTTAAAGCCCACGTTCCCACAGCAAGAGACGCCACTGCCACCCAGCATGACCACACCCTCCATCTTAAAGCCTTAACGCTGATCGACGGGGCGATTAAACACATCATGTGGTTATGGCTTTGTTTCAAACAGGCGCTGCGATTCCACAGTGACGCATGAAACATAATCTTTTACTTGGGCTTATGGGTTCGACATGTACTTTAACGAGATTTTACATTTCTTACACCAGGGGTCAGATCACAGAAATAATCCTACTAGGGTCGCGGGGAGGTTGGAGCAGATCTCAGACAACACTGGGCGAAGGCAGGGTACACCCTGAACAGCTCGCCAGGCCATCACAGGGCCGAAACATCCGCACCTAGAGACAGTTTGGAACCGATTTAACTGTTAAAATTAGCCTAATGCACATGTCTTTGGGCTGTGGGAGGAAACCGGAGTACCCAGAGGAAACCCACGCAAGCACGGGGAGAACACACAGAAACACCTGAGCCTGGGACTCGAACCCAGGACCTTCTTTTTGTGAGGCAGAAGTGCAATAATAGTGAAGCTAATAAACTTGTGGCCCTCAATATACTCACTGACTCACTCACACATTTGCCGTACCGCTTAATCCTACTAGGGTCGCGGGGAGGCTGGTGCCTATGTGAAGTCTGTAAGGTAGAAAGTGTAGGAAGGTGTAACGGGGATGGAATTTAAGGGCCACTGCAGGGGTCTGGTGTTTTGGAAGTTTTACAGCTTCCCTTTCCACCCCGTCACATTCCTGCATAATGATCAAAGGGCAGGAACCCACGACGACCCGCCCCCTTTTATCACCCTGCACACTAACGTAGAACTAATTTGTAACTTCCTTCTCACACCAAAGTCTTAAGCCTTCTGTTTTTCTTCTTCTTCTTCTTCTTCTTCTTCTTCTTTTTTAGTACAAATTTAATTCTAGATTTTTATTTTAGACCTTTTACATTATCGAGTCATTTTCAGTTCCGAAACAGTCCTGAAAACTTCAATAGACTCAGTAGGGGCGTGGTCAAAATGGGAACAAGTTCATAGCACGTCCTTTCTACGCCTATTCCAGGTCCTCACTCCGTCTAACATGTTTCCACTAATTTCTTATCACACACACACGATCACATGCACACCGCATCCAATCAGATCGCACCACACGATTACTACATTCTTATTACGCTTAGTACGCTTGTACTACATCATTGATGTACTTGGTACAGTTATGTCATTACTACTTCAGTTCAATTGGGGTTTTAAAGAAATGAGAATATTACGAAAGATTAAAAAAAACAAAAAGTGAAATGAAAGCCAAGCCTTCCAAACTCTCCTGTTACATATGTATGTTTTCATCATCAGGTGGTTTTTACTTAACGTTTATTTAAACAAGTGTGCTAAAATTCGTTTGATGATTTGCACAAGCCAGTTTAAAAAGGCTGCTGTTTCACTCTTGAGAGTGCGCGAAATCGAAAGTATAGGCGTGAACCTGTCCGTTCATATAAGGCGAGTTAATGGCAATAATAACAGTATACAGATATTAAACTAATAAATCATATATAAACTAGTGAACTTCTGAATCAAATAAAACTAGGCACAAATACAAGTCATACGCAACTCCATTCACATACATCAAACAAGCACACGATGTACAAATGCCAATTAGTTCCGTATTTCTGACTCAAACACGTGGTGATCACCTGACTTTCCCCTACCTCTCACATTACAACGTTACCCCCCCGTGTGCGGAGTTACTGCTCAGTTGTTTTCTACATGTAAAACAGTTAATGAAACAGCATCCTTTTAGTTGAGCTTCCACGATTCGTACTTATGCAAATGTCATAAAAGGCACAAGCTCAATTTTGTTGTAGTGTCCGTGGTCATGTGCCCACACAGGCAACCCAATAAATAAAGCAAATGGCGGGGAAAAATATTGTGTTCTCGCCTATGCATGTTTCTGTAAACTTACACGTGCTAACATTTACGGAGCTCCGCTTTTAGGCACCGCCTTAACCCTTAGGAGTCGTGGATCGTGGCCGATTTAAGATGACGTAACAGGAAACCACAGTCTTGTTGAGTCTCAGTTTCAACTTGTGTCAGAAGTGCAGACTTTAAACTATATACCAGTTTTTAAATGGTGTTCATAGGCCAAGTAAAACCAGCGTTATGATGAATAATTTAATACTTTTAATTTTACTTTCTGCGATGGCGGATTACAAGGCGTGATGTCAGCAAAAAAAAACCCAAAGCAGTCTGCAGGTAAACGCTGCCATCAAGTGGACAACAGGAGGAGTAACACACCCCGGAAATGTCAGTGCTAAATTTGTACGTAATTTTTTAAAATTTACAATTTATATTTGCATTCTGTTATGAAAATGGTTCGTTAAACATGTTGGTATTTTGTACCCTTTTTCTACTTGGATTTTGTGGGGTTTTTTGCGTTATTTTAGGTCCAATGTGTTAGAGTAAATCAAAATAAAAAAGTTACTGTAAGGTCACACAGGTGAGGTTGTGCTGAATAAAAAATGACACCAAACAAGGCAAACATTTTCTTAAGGTGAGATATAAAGGTAAAATCTAAAGCCAATTATTACCTGGACCCTTAAGGGTTAATATTTATATTAATAGAACCAGCTATAAACTGTGCGTGCAAGCTTTAATTAAGTTTGGGTTTAATTTCCTTTTAATAACAGGCTGCTGTAAAAATTCAGCTGGAATTGAGTTGTACGTGTCACTGAGCATCTTACCGAAGCAGCCACACTTCTTCTGGAGGTCTTGACTGCTGCACTTCCTCCTTATTTAAAAAAAAACCCCAGGATTTTTTCAATGAAAC
The DNA here is from genome assembly GCA_039654325.1 of Tandanus tandanus. NCBI lineage: Eukaryota > Metazoa > Chordata > Actinopteri > Siluriformes > Plotosidae > Tandanus > Tandanus tandanus. Next base: position 15,741,599 of record JBCNYH010000005.1, read on the forward strand.
CACCGATCTGGTTAGACAAGAAAAGGAAAAGCGAGGAAGGGCTCAAGACCTGAAAGACGAGCAGAAGTATGTGAGAATGAAAATACCATTAGGTGCACAGTGAGAGGAAACCTGCTGACGTGACTGAGACGTGTCGAGGGTGTGAGATGTTGACAGGCGTGACAGACTGTAATCTGTAGCCTAAGGATAGCGTTTTAGTTACTTCAGGTTTACTAAACTTTAACAAACGCAGCTCAGAGTTTAAGATTCTGTTTTAGTAACTTGTTTTTCGAATTTAAATATAATGATGCATCTTGGGAATTTGCGTCGGGATTCACAGAAAATGATTACACTTGTAACTATCGTTTATGTCGCTTGTATTTTAAATGCTATTCGTGACTACATATACTTAAAGCTGCCATGCACCAAATTCTTGTAATAACACAGCTATTACAGAGCTTTCAAACACCACAAAGACACGTGGCGTAAAATCCCATAAGTCACGAAGTCGTTTTCACGAAGCTTCTTTTAAGTTCTGTCTCTCTTTCTGTTTGTAGGTTTTTCTTTACTGCACATTACTGCCACCTTCTGGAACTAGCCTGCTACTGCCGCATCTTCATCTCCGTTGTGGTGTAGCGACCGCAGTTCAAATTGCAGGGGAAAAGAAAGAAAAATAAAATAAAAAGGCTGATATTATCTGCAGTTTTGTTTCTTTTAGTTAATTTCTTTTAGTATTTCAGGTAATGAAATTTGACTGTTTCACACAATAGGTTGATATGTTCCTGGCTACATACGAATGTATTTCTATCAGGCTAAGTTTACTTACGTTTTGGTAAACATTTGAAGCCCCACCCCAATCTGAGAATTCCAATATAAAAACATATCATCTTGTACGTATTTCAGGAGGAATAAATAAATACAGAATGCACCACACTGATCTTCAGTGTTCTACCTCTTTATCATCCCTGATTGAGGTATATATATATTTTTAAAGAATTTCTTAGGTAGAAAAGGTGTTTTTTATCTCTACCAATGGGAAAGGTTATGAGTGCATCTGCGACCATAATAACTCGAAAACTAATGGACGGTTTTCCACAAAGCTCTAACCATATATGGGTATTGGGCCAATGAAGAACTGACTACATTTTTGCCGTAATCCAGATCCAGGATGGTTTTGACGGATTGTTTAATATTGTGTGATAGGGCAAGTGGGCTGAAATCACTCAGAATGCGCTGGGAGAAAAAAAAATCCAGAGCTAAAAAATAATTAAATATAATTGGCCACAAGGGGACAAATTCTACATCATCTCCTACTTTCTATGTTAAAAAAAAAAAAAGATTGCACTACCTTGGTGGAGGTTTGCACTCTGAGTGCATTTCTAGTTTTTTAATAGGTTTGGTTAAAGGGCTTGTTTGATTTTTTTTTTTTTTTTTTTTTTTTTTAAGTTATAGGTGGTAAATAATTTTTTATTGGTTTAAAAGGTATAAAATGGCTAAGTTTCGTAATTCATATCATACTTCTGACATTGATGAAACTAATTTTATTTTTGTCTTGTTACAGGGTGCACTTTTTACATTTTACTTTAAGTGTTAAATTTAACCTGGTAACACCCTGCCATTATCTTACTGTATGAGATTGACAAGAATAATCTTTCACTTTACACACCCTAGGCCAGGGTGTGTGTGTGTGTGGGGGGGGGGGGGGTGCTTGTATATTACCTTAACTACACAGGACAATTTGGGGAATTCCATTCCAGCAGCACGACGCTTCTCCCGTAACGCACAACGTTTACTTTTGCGTCTCCTTATAACATGCAAGGGAACATTTTTTCGGTGTACGAGTCCTCTAATGACCTGCCGTGTAACCAAAACAGTCATCAGAGTTGATGAGGTTGTAGTGAGGTTTTTTTGTGGTTATTTAAAGTCATTGTGATGGTGGGAACGTTGTGGTGTGAATGCTGTGAATTACACCCAAGCAGGTATTTAACTGTAATGCTGCAATGTATCCACGGGTACGGTACTGTTTCTATAGTAACAGTTTACAAGGGGCTACAAGATTCAAACCCGGAACCTTATTGCTTTGAGGCTACAGCGCTAACCACTACACCACCGTGGCGCCCCCCGTGGCAGGCTCGATCCCGTCTCAGCCGGCACCTGGAGAACATGCACTCTCCACGCAGGAATGCCCTCGCTGGGTCCAGGACTCGAACCCAGGACCTTGTTGCTGTGAGGCAGACGTGATAAGGCATGTCACCCATCAGTGATTATTTTCCTGTAATGGCATACCACTGCTTCTGATTCCCGAGTCAGTTCTCTACAGCGAGGCCAAGCATGCAGCGACGCATCCCCATCACGCCGATGTCTAACAGCACAAAGGCCCGAGTTCCGCTCTTCCGTTGTAAAAAAAAATAAATGTAAAAAAATAAAGACCTCTTTATAACCGTGTGTGTGTGTGAGTGAGAACATCCTGCCTCATCATGCCCGAAGCTTATATCTTTAGTTCAAATACACAGCCGTTGTGTCCAGATTCTATCTAAATACTGACTCGCTGTGGTTTTTTATATATATATATATATATATATATACACACACACACACACACACACACACACACTCTAAGATGATTTACATTAAAGAGACTATTATCTCTGTAGTGTGTTTCTGTGTGGAGTTTGCATGTTCTCCCTGTGCTAGTGTGGGTTTCATCTGGGTACTCCGGTTTCCTCCGACAGCCCAAAGACACGCACATTAGGTGATTTTGACTGTTCCAAATTGCCCCAAGGTGGGAGTGTGAGTGTAAATGGTTGTGTGTGCGAGTTGACCCTGTATGAACAGAGTCGGCTGCGATAGGCTGAAGCCTCCCTAGGATTAAACTGGTTGGCAAATGGGGGCATTAATGAGCTCCGCCCATGTGATATGGCGTCTCATTAATGATGCAGATGCAGTCTGCAGATTTTAACGGAAAGTTAATTTGGGTTTATGTAAAGCACGTGGCGGTGAGTAAATGAGATGACCTCACGTTTACCAGCAGGCTGCAGGAAATAGCTTGTGGTTTGGGTTGGTCCTACTTTTCAGGCGTTGATGTGTATGAGTTAAACGTGACTAATATTTATAGTAAAGATTTAGAATGTCTCATCACAAGTCTTTTTATGTCTTTCTCTCAGGTCACCATGTTCTAAAGCGCAAGCCCATCGTCTGAAGAAACCCCCAGTCGTCGTCGTCTGTCCCTTGAGTCATCCCCTTTCCCCTCCTGAGACCCCTCCTCTTGTCTTCCTCAGCCATCCATCGCCATGTCCATCGCCCTCAAGCAAGTCTTCAACAAAGACAAGACGTTCAGGCCCAAGCGTAAATTCGAGCCAGGGACGCAACGATTCGAGCTGCACAAGCGCGCCCAGGCATCGCTCAGCTCGGGCGTGGACCTCCGTGCCGCCGTCCAGCTGCCCCCCGGCGAGGACCCAAACGACTGGGTGGCCGTCCATGTGGTGGATTTTTTCAACCGCATCAACCTGATCTATGGCACTGTGTGCGAGTTCTGCACAGAGAAGAGCTGCCCGGTGATGTCAGGCGGCCCACGGTTCGAGTACCGCTGGCAGGACGAGCACAAGTACAAGAAGCCCACGGCGTTACCGGCGCCGCAGTACATGAACCTGCTAATGGACTGGATCGAGGTGCAGATCAACAACGAGGGCATCTTTCCCACATGCGTAGGTGAGTGTGGAATGAAAGCACCATGTGTTTTCTGAGCTAGCGTTTTAGGCGGAAATCGCTATCTGCCATCTTCCGCATACATGAATGGACTCTATAGTCGTCCCAATCACTACAGGTCATTCATTCGAGACGAGGTTACTATAATTATAACCCCCAAATCCCAAGTACAGTCACACCGTCCTCACTGACAGCCCGTACTGTATTGCTGACGCGTAACATGATCACGTACTGCGTGTTAATTATTCAAAGCCGTCAGATCCTCAGAGACGGACCGCCCTCGCTCCCATCAGCCTCCTTCTGCAACCCGAACCCGCCAAGTCTTTATCGTCCGCTTCACTCTGCCACCTGCGGCTCCCCCCCAGTACACTAAATTATTCACTCTGACGCGAGCCGGGGCGTAGCATTCTTCTGTTTGCAATGGGGGGGGATATGCATTATTTAGAAAGGCTGGACGAAAAGGGTCGGCACGTGGTGTGACGGCGTTGAGACACAAGACGGGACAGAGATTGTGTTTGGAAAGTATGAGGACATCCAGACATGTGCTGCCTCCACATACAGAATTATAACAGGTCTGGGCTTTGTTATAATTTGTACCTGAATTCTCGATTCTGATTGGTCAGGAGGTAGAAAGCAGCTGGAATGGTGTCTGATCGTAAAAGGCGTGCTCTAAGACAAGCAACTCTGTCTCATACACTTGCTATTATCTCACACACGCGCTGATGTCACATCATGGACACGGAAAGTGGTGTGATGTCAGGTGTAGATGATGGAGCTCTCTCTCTCTTTCTCTCTCTCTCTCTCTCTCTCTCTGTCTTAATCTTGATCTTGATCAAAGTACTAGCTTTTCCGACCTGTACGTCCCGCCCCCTTTTCGTCCTGCTGCGTCTCGATTCGTCTTGTTTACTATTTCTAAGTAAACACACATGGCACACAGACTCGAGGGCGAGAAAGACCAGAAGTAGACAAACTTGTTCAAACACTCGTTAGGGTCAGGTGGTTTGCGGCATACGGGACATCTGGGATTCTGGTACACGTACAAACACAGAGAGGATTTAACCAGATTTACTGAAATACACACACGCGTTCACTATAAATCATTTCTGCTGGGCCTGTATACCAAGCCGCACAGTAAGAAGGTCCTGGGTTCAAGTCCCGGGCTCAGCAAGGGCGTTTCTGTGTGGAGTTTGCACGTTCTCCCCCGTGCTTGAGTGGGTTTCCTCCCAGTACTTCGGTTTCCTCCAACAGTCCAAAGACATGCACGTTAGGCTACTTGGCGGTTCCTAGGTGTGAGTGTAAGTGTGAATGGTTTTGTGTGTGTTGTCCCCGCGATAGACTGGTGCCCTGAGTCAGCTGATATAGGCTCCTGGAAATCTGTTCCCTGATCAACACTGTCAAGGTGAGTCTGCAGCAGGTCAAAGGTCACGAGTGTGGAAGTGAGTGCATTGCCGAGAGCTTTGTGATTGTGCGAGCTCCCGGGGAAGAGGAAGTTCCTGTAGCCAGGACGTGTGATGTGTCATGACCTCTGGACTGACCTCTGTTAGCACAGCTACTGAGCTCCGAGCTGAAAACGTGGAGAAAAAGTACAAACCTGGATTAACTCGTCTTAAATCTGTCTGTCTGTCTCTTTATATCTGTCTGTCTCTCTCTCATCACTTTCTCTTTCTGTCTGCTGTCTGTGACTCTTTCAGTCTGCCTGTGTCTATCTGTATGTCTGTCTCTCTTTCTTTCGTTTTTTCTCTCTATCTATACGTCTGTCTCTTTCTTTCTTTCTTTTTCTCTCTCTCTCTCTTTCTGTCTACCTGTGTAGCTCTATCTTTCTAGCACTCTCTTTTTCTCTCTGTCTGTCTGTCTAGCTCTCTCTCATCTCTCTAGCTCTCTCTCTCTCTTTCTCACATTATCTGTCTAGCTCTCTTTCTCTCTGTCTGTATATCTCTCTTTGTTGTATCTATATACCTGTGTAGCTCACTTTCTGTTTCTTTATCTTTCTAGCACTCTCTGTCTGTCTAGCTCTCTCTCTCTCTCATCTGTCTTTCTTTCTCTCTCATTATCTGTCGCTTTCTCCCTCACTCTTTTCTCTCTCTCTCTTTCTCACATTATCTGTCTAGCTCTCCTTCCTCTCTCTCTGTCTGTATATCTCTTTCTTTGTATCTATCTACCTGTCTTGCTCTCTCTTTCTCTGTTTATCTTTCTAGCTGTCTTTTTCTATCTCTCCCTCTGTCTCTGTAAAGAATGGTTGGATCACTTATCAGTACACTCAGCAGCCGGACTCTGTGTCCCTCAGTCACGGTGTCCCATCAGTGTGTCACATGACCTCATCATCTAGTGATGTCACGGAGTTCTTTTACCACCTTAGGAGCTTTACGCTCTGCTTCTTCTTTTTTTTTTTTTTTAGATAATTCATATTATTAGGTTGGTTTTTCTCTTCACGCTGTCAGGACTCACCTCACACATAAGCACCTCTTACTCTCTAAACCCACGTTTATTACGACTGACACAATACAAGGGGTGTGGGGTTTTCTTGTAATGTCTCCTCTTAGTCTGAAAGGACACTTAAGACATGTCTATACAGTGTGTGTGTGTGTGTGTGTGTGTGTGTGTGTGTATGTGTGTGTCTTGTACTGCGAGAGTACCGAGTGTTAGAACACAGCACTGCTGATCTTTTATTACCCCGACTGAGTGCTTATTAGCTTTAGGATCACATGACCTTTTTACTGTCTCCACCTTAGCCTTAAGCGAGTCTTCAGAGAAAGATCCATCACTTCATGCTGCACAGAATCCAGTCACTTTCTTTATCATGCCCCAGTTTTGTGGTTTGCGAGTGGAAGTGAGCTGTTATGCTGAAACAAACACTGTGTGAGATCAAGTTGCTCAATTAAAAAAAAAAAAAAAAAAAAAAGATAGCATGTTTAATTACATTTAAACACCGGCGGCCTGGTTCCCACCATCACCACGTTCATAAACATCACACACACACACACACACACACTCCCTCCATCTGTTTACAGCCAGCCTGCCAAGTCTGCCTGCGTCTCTTTCAGGGTAACCTCAAATCATATTTCTTTAAACAGTAGCCCGAGTTCTGTGCTGAGAATCATTATTGTGTGTTAAGACAGTTTACAGACACTGTGCTTGTATGTATTCATTAACAGCCAGAAAGAGAGAGACAGTCAGACAGGGAAAGGTAGTGAGAGAAAGCTAGACAGGTAGACAGATAGATTGACAGAGAGAGAGATGGTCAGACAGACCAAGAAAGAGGGACAGAGAAAGAGAAAGTTAGACAGGTAGTCAGATAGATTGACACAAAGAGAGACAGAGATATACAGATAGCCTGGGAGAGAGAGAAAGAGGGACAGAGAGAAAGAGCTAGACAGATAGATTGACACAAAGAGAGAGATACAGAGAGAGAGACAGACATACGTACAGAGAGACAGGCAGACTGAAACGGTCACAGACAGCAGACAGAAGGAGAGAGAGTTAGTCAGGTAGACAGATTGACACAGAGAGATACAGATAGACTGGGAGAGAGACAGACAGAGAAAGATAGAGACAGAAAAAGAGTTAGACAGATAGATTGACACAAAGAGAGAGATACAGAGAGAGAGAGAGACAGACAGACATATGTACAGATAGAGACAGGCAGACTGAACAGTCCCAGACAGCAGACAGAAAGAGAGAGAGAGAGAGTTAGTCAGGTAGACAAATAGATTGACACAAAGAGAGATACAGAAAGACGGGGAGAGAGACAGACAGAGAAAGATAGAGACAGAGAAAGAGCTAGACAGGTAGACACATTGACACAAAGAGAGAGATACAGAGAGAGAGACAGGCAGACTGAAACAGTACCAGACAGCAGACAGAAAGAGAGAGAGTTAGTCAGGTAGACAGATAGATTGACACAGAGAGATACAGATAGATGGGGAGAGAGAGACAGAAAGATACGAGACAGAGAAAGAGAGCTAGACAGGTAGACATATTGACACAACGAGAGAGATATACAGAGAGAGACAGACAGAAAGATAGAGAGAGGTAGACAGATAGATTGATACGAAGATACAGATAGAGAGAGAGAGAGAGAGACAGACATGTGTACAGATTGAGATCGGCAGACTGAAACAGAAGAGAAACAGAAGAGAAAGTGACAGAAAGAGAGAGAGACAAGTGAGTTAATCCAGTTTTGTGCTTTTTCTCCACTTTTTCACCTCGGAGCTCAGTAGCTGGGCTAACAGAGGTCGGTCCAGAGGTCATGACACATCACACATCCTGGCTATGGGTTTCCTCCGGGTACTCCGGTTTCCTCCCACAGTCCAAAGACATGCGCAGTAGGCTTATTGGCTGTTCGAAATTGCTCCTAAGTGTGCGTGTTGCCCTGCAGTTGTCTGGTCTGTTCAGGGTGTACTGCACCTTCGCCCAGTGTTGGTCGAGACAGGCTCCGGCCTCCCTGCGACCCTAATAGTAGGATTAAGTGGTTCGGCAAACGTGTGAGTGTTTTTGTGATATTGTTGGCACTGATAGGCTGATTGGATCTTCCGAACTGCCCCAAAGTGTGAGTGCGTTGGCCCTGCGATGGACTGGCCAGCTGTTCAGGGTGTTACCCCGTCTTCACCCATGAATGGCTGGGATAAGCTCCAGCTGCCCTGCGACCATAATAGGATTAGGCGGATGAGTGGATGAATGAATGCTATGCGTCACTTTCTCTGTCCCGCTTGTGTGCAGATGATTTAAAGATCACACTGAGATCTTATCGTCCTACAATGAACTGATATCATGAACCGCACAGACCTCCTTCATGCTTTCCTTTTTAACAGTTAAATAAGAGCTTATGTAATCAAAAAAAAAAAAAGCGTGTGTGTGTGTAAATATACAGTATGTTCGAAGCATGGCAGAGAGAAGATGTGAGGCACTGCAGGCGTCTGCATTCATATATTGGCCTGAATTTTTTTCGTGTGTGTGTGTGTGTGTGTGTGTGTGTGTGTGTGTGTGGTTGTGTGAGATATGGTTCAACAACATGAATTTCTCTTGACCTTTCGCACCGCACCACACACTCACGTTTACTTAGTGTAGTGGATGTATCGTGAATGTATATAGTCATTCATTCACACATTTTATTTTTTAAAATTATTTATTGAGGCATGATGTCTTAGTGTGTGTGTGTGTGTGAGAGAGAGAGAGAGAGAGAGAGAATAAGAAGGGGGGGGGGGGGGGGTTGTAGGTTTGAGCGCTCAGGAGCAGTATTGGAATTTTAGGTCACAATTTTTTTTTTTTTTTTCTTGTAGAATCTGGCTTTAAGGTTTAATCCCCGGGGTGTAAGTCATGGGTTAAAAGCCTGGTTGAAGGATCCACAGTACTGTGGAACTTGTACTAATACCCTTCCATCACGGGTTTGGAACAGCGTGTGCTCTGGATGGTTGTAATCTTGGAGCCGGATTGGATCATGGGAGATTATCATGAGCAGAAAAGAGGATAAACAGCAGGCAGCAGGAGGGTCCTGGAAAAGTGAACAAGGTTGAATGTAGCACTGATGGGAATTCAGAACAAAGTTCTCATTCTGCATTCAGCTTTCCTCGGAAGTGGGAAGTCGGAGCTCGAGCTACAGTTTCCAACCCAAAAAAAAAAAAAAAAAAAGTCACCGATCAGGTGTAAAGAAGCAAATATTTATACTTTACTATACTGTAATTATTTATAGCACATCCGCCTCACAGCAAGATCCTGGGTTCACTTGTGTGTGTGTGTGTGTGTGTGTGTGTGTGTGTGTGTGTGTGTGTGTGTGTGTGTGTGTTAGCAGGATTACACGAAATATTATTTTCATGGAATTTCTACCAAAGGCTGGGCTTTGGACAAAGTCTCCATTAAATTTAGGAGATGCTCCGGATCAAATTCTGGATCCCGGACTTTTTTTAAACGATTCTTTAACTTTGTAAGATACAAATTTTTTTTGGAAGTATCATATTACAGCAGACCCAACTGTGTAGTTTTTGTTAGTTTTGTTCGGCTTGGCGGGGGTTTGCGTTCTCCGAGTGCTCGTTACCGTGTGTTATCTTGCTTGTGTTACAGTAGAAATGGGATTTAATAGTGGGAAGCTCTGCGTTATTCACTCGTGTTGAATTCCCAGCTGATTCTTTCATTATTTTCTATTCGAGTTACGAGTTCTAACCTTCAGTCAAATATGGTGTTTCTTTCTCTCTCTCTTTTTTAAATCCTCCAACAAATTGAGCAGCGCCGTGTGAGAACGTTCTTGTCCTGCGGTGTTTCTTTAAAAGATAGAGATCTTGTGAGAAAAGTCTCCAGACTATAAATGAAACATGGCCATTATGTAATGGATTTCCCAGCTAGGAAGAAAACCTAAGGCCCTTTTAAGAGAGGTCTAGACTGATATAGAGATTCCTCCCATTTGTAAGTGAGGGCATACACTAATTTTATAAATCAGGCAAGAGTTGACTCACAGAATGCTAGTGTTAGTTCAGATAACATTCGCACGGGCTCTGTGCATCAGCCAGTTTGAACACAGAGCCCATTTCACACGGCTATGAGAGCTTTTGTTCAGGGCACAATGCGCTCTAATTCATCGCCATTCACCGCCTCCGCACAAAAACGTACATTTGCTGCCACTTCCCATGGAATTAAGCCTCTTCATAGCTTCTCTTAGCCTCCAGATTGTGATCAGGAGCCTTTTTTTTTTTTTTCCTTTCCTTTTTTTTTTTTTCCTCAGTCAAAGTGTCACAGTGTTGTCGGCTGGGCTGCTCTCAGCTTCCCCGACTATAACGCGAACGGCGCCCACGCTGAAAACGTCTGGAATGCCTCGAACACTACACATTTCTTCATGACGCAAGATGGAAATCACACTCAACCCACACGCACCATACACACATTACCCTCTACTGTGGATGCTCCGCCCACTGACTGCAGAGAATCTGATGCGTTATGCATACTAAGATTGGCGGACGTTTGGTGGAATCTGATTGGTTGTTTATACTCCCATGTGTACGCTGGTGACTGATGGGTAGATAAACTTTTGAACGTCAGGACAATTTTTTTTAAGTGGGATTTATCCTCGATTGCGATGATGGTACTTAGAAAACGTGTCATATGTATTATATCACAATGTTATTACCTCCACCAAGGAGGTTATATTGTACCTCCGGTTTGGTTGAGAAACTTAAATTGTTTTTATAGGACTGCAAAGTGACATTTTGCTAATCTCCGCCCCTAAACAGTGACTAACCAATCTTTAGTTAGCGACTGTGATCATGCACAGACAACCAGTAAGCAATCAGAGCATTTTGATATGCTGTGCATGGGGTTAAATCGCGCGCGCGTGTGTGTGAACAGGATGGCTCCCTCAATTTCCAGTGAGCTTTTTGAACTTGCAGAGTCAGCACATGATTAATTTTATCTCTCTCTCTTTTTTTTCCCTGGATATTTCCTGTTGGCTGTGTATAGGTGGGGGAAGAGTGTTCTGGAATATCCTGTTTAACCATATACTAGTTTACTGAACCGTTTAGTGCTTTCTCAGCTGCGGTACTATTAGGAGCCTCGATAATACTTCATCACTGCTTCTGAGAAGCACCTTAGATGAACCCTGGAAATTCAGTCCTGAAAGAGAGAGAGAGTTTTTTCAGAGAAATTACTGAATCATATTGTATTACATTGAAATGACTCTGAATCATATCGTATTACACTGAAATGATTCTGAATTATATTGTTCATTCATTAATTTTCTAAGCCGCTTAACCCTAGGGTCACGGGGAGGCTGGCGCCCATCTCAGCCGACTATGGGCGAGGGCGGAGTACACCCTGGACAGCTCGCACACAACCATGTATTACATTGAAATGACTCTGAATCATATTGCATTACACTGAAATGACTCTTAATGATATTGTAATACATAGAAATGACTCTAAATCATATTGTGTTACACTGAAATGACTCTGAATCATATTGCATTACACTGAAAGGACTGAATCATATTGCATTACACTGAAAGGACTGAATCATATTGCATTACACTGAAATGACTCTTAATGATATTGTAATACATAGAAATGACTCTAAATCATATTGCGTTACACTGAAATGACTCTTAATGATATTGTAATACATAGAAATGACTCTAAATCATATTGTGTTACACTGAAATGAC
>JBCNYH010000005.1:15818425-15840451 GCA_039654325.1 Tandanus tandanus
ATATACAGCGTGTATGGGTTCCTATTGTTGTTCTTTTTGTGTGCCACATCCTGCCACGTAGATCTAGGCGTGTGTGTGTGTGTGTGTGTGTGTGTGTGTGTGTGTGTGTGTGTGTGTGTGTGTGTGTGTGTGTGTGTGTTTAGCTGCTGGCTCAATCACGAGGTCATCAGTGTAATCGGTAAAAGCCAGCTGATATAATACTGATTCATATGATTAATTGCATTGTGTGTGTGTGTGTGTATCAGGTGTGAACAATCACTCACAGCCTCCAAAGTTTCCCTCCTGGTCATCAGTGCATCCAGCTCGTCCTGACGTACTGCCAGTTCCTGCACACACAGACATTCGTGTGGACGGCGGAACAGACGCAGCCAGGAACTGCAAATCCTTTCCAATAATAAAGCTTGCACTTGTTCCTGTATGAGACTCTGAGCTACTTAAGATATCCGAGGTGTAAATTTTGTGAAGAAATCTTTGTTAAACCCACCTGTAGCAGCTCCTCATTGACCGCCTTCATCTCCGCGTACTTGGCTTGTTTCTCAGGGGGCATTTTTTTCACTATGTCATCCGCTGCCTGCTTCTCCCTTTCGATTTCTTCTTCTAAAGCATGGATCAAGTCCTCCTTCCTGAGACAAGACAGACATGAGACAACGTCCAACATGACCAATTTGGTGACGAACTCCTATTTACATCATTTCCATGACATATAATGTGTGTGTTTTCACTTTTTTTCCCATAAAGCACTGCAGATCTGTGCTTGCGGCTCTACCTGACACTATCATGAGTAACCAGCTTTTAAAATGCTACAACTTTTACATTTCAGTTGGGTAAACCCACATAGACCAAAATCACATGACAGTATTTAGAAGGCATTGCTCAAAATTATGACCAAAACGTCTCCAGTAAATCTTTAACAACAAGCTCTCTCTGGTCGGCTGACGCTTTACAGTGAATCTTTAGCCAGGAGGAGATCTCTCACTTTTATCACCCAGTGCAAAGGTTCTTCATGTAGCCCAGTTCCTTGAAGAACTATTTCAACACTCGATATTACAGACCCACTGCTCTCCGCTGCCTGATACATGCTCAGTTTAAGAGTAAGTCCTGCACCTTCTTTCATAAACCATGTTTTCTTTTTGGGTCTTAATAATATTTGTTTATTCAAAAAAGTCCATGTCATTTCGGGGACGTCTTACACAGGTCCAGGAAATGAAAAAGCTGCAGAGCTGTTGGAATTAGACTAACGATTTAAGATTTACATTATAAACCGTGTCATCATTTTCATTTTATTTGTTATTGTTATGGTGCTCGCACAAGTAGCACCATGGAATCTATACTTTACGCACTGTGATTGTGGCATGCCGTGGTGTGCGTTAAACCATACTGTGGTTCCATCCACCACAGCAGTGAGGCTTTTAAAGGATTGGGGGCAAGATTAGTCTGCAATTATTTAAAACATGTTTATGCAAAACTTGACCTGGTTAATAATTAACTTTAAAAAAGGGAAAAAAGAAAAGAAAATTGAACATTAATATGACTCGACTTTTTTATTGTCTTGGACTCGATAGTATTTGTACTCAGACTGGTCCTGGCCAAATAGTTCAGTTGGTCCAGAATTTGACTCCCGCTGTCTCTCTCATTTCGGCTCAAACATCTTTGAACTCTGGCTTGACTTGGACTCAAACCTCTTTACACCCTGGCTTGACTCGGACTCAGCCTTTTTTTTGGAGCTTGGCTTGACTTGGACTCAATCCTCTTAGTATGCTGGCTTGACTTAGACTCAATCCTATCTGGACTCGATCTTGGCATGGACTCAAACATCTTTGAGCTCTGGCTTGACTTGGACTCAAACCTCTTTAGTGCCTGACTTGACTTAGACTCAAACCTCTTTGGACTTGGTCTTGACTTGGACTCAAACCTCTTTAGTGCCTGATTTGACTTAGACTGAAACCTCTTTGGACTTGGTCTTGACTTGCCTCAAACCTCTTTGGTTTGACTTGGACTCAACCTCTTTGGACTGTTGTCCCGATTAGTCGTGGTCTTGGACTTATTTTGACTTCAGTTTTGCACATTGTTTAAAAGCCACTCTGACATACAGCAAGTGCTCCAATGGGTCCAAACTGACCCAATGATTCACCCATGACCTCCATGTTAATACACTGCAGCATTTGGGCTTCCTTTCAAGTGGCTTTGTGGCTGACAGCAGATAACACTTAAAAAACAAGAAAGCCCACAAGCTGAGACACACAGGAAGACAGCATGCTCTAACGTGCCCCTACAGCACCAACCCATGTGCACAAAGCGTCCCTTTGTGCTCCCGTCGTGCCCTCATACATACTGAGTTCGATTATTATTCTCATAGTCATCCCTCTGAAGCAGCTGAGCTTTGCGGATAAATAATAACGCCTTTGTCCGAAGAGATATGTCGATGTGTGTTTTATCCTTAACGTGTGGACGGGTGGTGGTTTTGATGGCAGGTTTCATGCAGTTTTCACGCTAGTGTGTTGCTGTAGGTAAATGATGGTGAAAGAGGTGATCTTGCTGTGGATGGTGGCTCTAATGGCGGCTTCAAATGAAATCCTTGTAAGTATTTCAGGGAAGCCTTTCAACAATGCAGAGTATCATTAACATGGAATGCATACTTCTTTGACTTTGTAGATCACATGACGTGCTGTATAATAATGTTTACCTCAGTGATAATCTCTGTCTTGGTTTCAAGGTGAATGACAGCAATAAGAATCTTACGAAAATTCCTGGCAACTATTCTGCAAACATAACCCGTTTAATCCTGCACCACAACCACATTGTGATGAACAGCTCGGACATAGAGACTTTGAGAATGTACTCCTATCTGACAGACCTGGATCTCTCGGATAACCTCGTAGCACAGCTGCGTGATCAAGCTTTTTCTGCTCTCGGCAGTCTGGAAACTATCTATTTAACACGAAACCAACTACGAACTATAAGGAAAGAGACTTTTACAGGGTTGAAGAAACTTAAGATGCTGGACCTGTCCGAGAATCCATGGAACTGCACGCAGGAATTACTGATGCTGGTGAAGTGGATGAATGATAGGACTCTGCAGACAGGTGGGACCTACTCTAATTATTAAACATAGCTGGAGTGATTTTTTTTTTGCCACATTTTGTAGTGCAACATCCTGGAATTTTAATGATCTGAATTTTGATTATATTTTATGAATTCAAACACAATATCTCCAGATTTTAAAGCTTGAATTATTGCACCATCACAGCAGTGAAGCATGGTGGTGGAAACATCATACTGAGACTTATCATTAAACTCTTGGTTGCTTCACTCACTAATCTCCCTTCTTTTTCATTTTTGGTGGACGGTGTCCTCAGGACATAGCCATGCTTAAGGCATATTCTTTTTATTGTAGGTGCTCTGTGGGATGTTTAAAGCTTGGGACTCTTTTTTTTGAGAACCCAATTCTGACTTATACTTTTACAAAACTTTAATAAATAAACTTATTTTGATAGTTCCTTGATCTTTGTTCAGATTTCTTCAGCTGTGTTCTCCAAGAACAAGTATATTTAAATCACCTTTATTCTGATAATGATGCGAAGGCATACGGTTGCACAAGAAGTTATTTAAGCATTTCACTAAATAAATATATATGCAAACAAGAACAAATAAATAATTGTGCAATCAAGAACAAATACCTCAATCTTGTTTTCATTTGGTGAGGCATTGGTGAAGTGGTTAGGACGTCCACCTGACAGCAAGAAAATCCTGGTTTCGAGTACCAGACTCAGGTGTTTCTATGTGGAGTTTGCATGTTCTCCCCGAGTTTGTGTAGGTTTAGTCCAGGTACTCCGTTTTCCTCCCACAGTCCAAAGACATGCACATTAGGTTAATCAGCTGTTCCAAATTGCCCCTAAATGTGAGTGTGAATGGTTGTGTGTATGTGGGCCATGCGATAGACAGGTGAGCTGTTCAGGGTGTACCCCGCCTTCGCCCAGAGTCGGCTGAGATAGGCTCCAGCCTTCCCGGGACCCTAGTAAGATTAAGCAGTTAGGCAAATGAATGAATGATTTCCATGGAAATAATTTTTTCAAACTGTATTCATTCTGTCCCACTACAGTATTGTGAAATATTTTGTGAAGATTCCTGATACGTACCACAAACAAATGTAGGAACGTTAGTGCTGATAAAGTAATAATACTTATTACTTGTTTTACATTTATAGGACCGAATGCTACCTGCGCCTCTCCGGAGAACCTGGCAGGAAAAAAAATCTTGGATGTGCTCAACACATCAACGGAGCTGCCTCCGGTGACAAGCAGTACAATCACTTCTATAAAAACTGCTTCTACATCTACTACAGTTACGGCTTCCAAAAAAACCTTTATTACTATCCAAAGTCCATCACATGAGCAGCTGAGCACAACAAGCAGCCACAACATTTCAAGTAAAGGTTAGGATGGCTTTCTATTCCTTTTGGCTTTGGATTTCTGCAGCACCGAAGGGGAGTGATACACCAATAAGTATGTTTACAAATAAAATAATCCCGGCTCTCAAGTGGCGCACCTTGAGGGAAGGGTGGCATACGTTCACCTCCAATTATGGGTGTCTGTGAACTCATGTTTACAAGGGAGCGGTTAGTGCTCTCCCTCTGAGTGTGTTACGCCGACCGTGAATGCACATGCTCAGCAGTTAATAAAGATGTTTCATAGAGGGGGCACATGCTTGCTTACGCCCCTCCGTGGTTTGCTGTGATCACATGATAGGAAGGCAATACTTAATGGGTGGGAATTGGCCTCGACTACATTTCAGAGAGGCAGCTGTTACTTCTGTTGAGATTTTTTGGCAACTCTGTACATTCAGTGGGTGGCTTGGTGGCGTAGTGGTTAACAGGTCCGCCTCACAGCAAGAAGGTCCCGAGTTCAAATCCTGGGCTTCATGTACAAGTTTGCTTGCATAGGTTTCCTCCAGGTACTCCGGTTTCCTCCAACAGTCCAAAGACATGCACATTAGGTTAAGTGGATATTCCACATTGCTCCTAGGTATGAGTGTAAATGGTTTTGTGTGTGTGTGTTGGCCCTGAGATGGTCTTGTGAGGTGTTTAGGGTGTACCATTTCTTCGCTCAGCGTTGGCTGAGATGGGCTCCAGCGCCCCCACGACCCTAATAGGAGTAAGTTTATCAAATGAGTGAATGAAAGTGTACATGCAGTATGCAAAATAGCTGTGGGTACATATTGTCTGATGTCACCACGCAATTTAGCGACTCCTCAGAGCAACAATAGTAACATTTCAGCACCAGTAGCAACGTGTAACTGTTCTCTTCTCTTGCAAATAGAATTATGTTTGTTCACAAAAGACAACGGATTAGTGTGTTATCGTAGTGCCATGTTGTAGTATGGTGTTTGTGTAAATTATCTAATATGCGAGGGGTGAAGACAAATAATGACCTGGGATTTAGAAATCTGTGAGTCTTCTTAGTGTCTCTAAAAAGAAGGTTTTCTTTCTGCATTCGAACAAAAAAGGATGCTGTTCTAGCCGTTCCAGCAAATGTTAGGAAAAACAACCATGAACAATGATGCTGTGTGTAAACACACTGATAAGATGTAGTGGGCATGAACTGCCAATGGGGCAAATTGAGAGGATTATTCGGCCGAGTGGTTGTTATCAGCCGAGGCCAAAGGTCAATGTAGATAACACCCTCAGCGAATGAATAATTCTCCATTATATGAAAGTCGAATTATATAATTGTTTTATTACTCATTTAAAATATTTTTAAAGCCAGCGATCATTCAACGTATCCCATGGCAATGATGCAATAATTAAATTATTCAGTGGCAATGACGCAATACCAAGAATTACTTTACGTCAGTCCACCAGTCAGAAATGAGAACATCTCTTGAATGAGTAATAATATATATTATCCCAGGATAGTGAACCAATCAGATTGCACCGTTCCCATGTCATATATACTAAATACGTTTATTATTATATCTACATCAAATTTTTTATTGTGCCTTGTTTTAGACACATCATCTGAACAAAATGGCAAGTCAGGGGTGACCAACACCTGGAAGTTCCTCACCGGAGTGATCGTGATCATTCTCTGCACTTCCATGATCATTATATGTGCGGTGAAATCGCCCACCTGGTACAAGATGCTCTTTGACTATCGGCACCAGAGGCTACACGAAGCCGAGGAGCCCAGTATCTTTAACACGGGTCGCTACTCCAACTTCAGCCTCGACACGGAGCAGACGGAGACCAGTGCTCACGAGCTGGACCAGGGCTTTACGGGGGACGAGGACGGCTTTATAGAGGACGGCTACATTCAGCCTGAGGACTACAAGGATTGTGCGGATGTTGATGAAGTGTGAACTGAGTGAGGTTGCTAAAGTGGGGTTTACGTCGAATGATATGAGTGTTGAAGGTTTAGCAGAAAGCCTGTTTACACAAGTCCAAATGAGGCATGCTAAGAATAAGACACCTAGAAGTCTAAATGTATAAGAAGCAG
This sequence comes from Tandanus tandanus, assembly GCA_039654325.1. Classification (NCBI taxonomy): domain Eukaryota; kingdom Metazoa; phylum Chordata; class Actinopteri; order Siluriformes; family Plotosidae; genus Tandanus; species Tandanus tandanus. The sequence continues at coordinate 15,824,917 of JBCNYH010000005.1, forward strand.
CACCTGCTGAAGTGCTTGTAGACACCAAATATGGTATACGAAGTCTTGATGTCATACTGTGACTCATTCTTCCTGATGAAAGTATTTGTTTTCTACACAACAAGCTTTGCGGTGTAAACTTTTATCACTTATTGATTTTTTTATTCACTTGTGACTCCCGTGACAAACATACACTGTCTGGACATTTACATTTACAGCATATAGCTTAGCGTAAGTTCTGCAGAATATTCAAAATGGCTCTTTTTACATTTCACCATGTTACAAATACTCATACGAGGCTTAAATGTTCTTCCTTTGCATCTATTTTTTTAATCACACTTAAATTTGATTGTAATTACCAAGCTGTGAACTTTAATCTTTAACCACACTGTACAGTGGAGATCTGTGATTTATAAACACTTTATACCACTAACAAATTCTCTTATCTGATTGGTCAGAAGATACTACAGCCCTGTGTACATCAACTGTCTTTCAGCTAAAAACAGTAATGATGTCACCTAGTCAACACGCGGAGAACATACAAACTCCACACAGAAAGCAATATGGCTGAGATACAAACCCTGAACCTACTCACTGTGACACGTCCACGCTAATCACTGAGTCACTCAGTGCTAAATCATTAAAAACAAAATACAAGGATTAAAGAAATGATATGTTTTGTTATAATAAGTAAACGTACAAGCTAACAACACTATTGTTTTTTACTTGCACATCCAAAACAAAACAGGGACAGTGTAATGGAGAGCCAATCAGATCAACAGCGCCATCTTGTGTCATGTATTAGAAATTATTTTCTATCAATCCATTCATTTATTCACCGAACTGCTTAAATATACCAGGGTCACGGGGAGGCTGGAGGTTATAGCAGCCAACTCTGAGCGAAGGTAGGTTACACCCTATACAGCTGAACAGTCTATCACAGGGCCAACACACACACACACACAATACCATTGACACGCACACTGAGGGACAAATTAGCCTAGTGCATGTCTTTGGACTGTGGAAGGAAACCAGAGTACCCAGAGGAAACCCATGCAAGCACAGGGAGAACATGCAAACTCTACACAGAATCGCCCGGGACTCGAACCTAGGTCCTTCTTGCTGTGAGGCACTTATTATGAGATATTTCAGGCTGGAAGACACTTACTCTCTTCTTTCTGTGAATATGGCATCTATGCTTTGGGCTTCGTGGTCATTCTGTACTTTAAGCTAAAAAAAAACAAAAAAACTGAGATGAATAAATCTGCACAGGTGCTAAAACAACAAACAACAACAACAACAGTACCATAAATAAGGATGCTCACCATGCTGATTTCATTCATCACTTCATCCATTTCTGTGTTGGTGTTCAGTTTATCAACCAGCTGAAAGTATCACAAACAATAATTTATCATCTTCAATGGAATTGTTTTTAACATAACAGGAAGTGAACTGAATAATTTCCTGCACTGTCACAGTGAACGCTGACAATTTTCAGCGATGTACTCTTATAAAAAGCTGACTCATTGCTTATAGCAGCTTCGGCACTCGTACCATGTTGTAGTCGGCTAATTGCCCCTGTAGATCCTTAATCTCCCCAGCCAGACTCTCGGCTCTGTCCGAGTGAAAAGAGGAGAAAACACGTCATGAACCAATCTACAACCATAAAACTACAACCGTAAAAAAATAAACACATCTACACGCACACCTTTTTTCATATGACAAGTAAACCGAGTTCTCCTGGTTGAAAACGTCGATCTCCTTCTGCAGCTTGCTGTTCTCTGTCATCAACTCGTTTATTTTGCTCCTGTGAGGAAAGAAGGTACAAAAGGAAATAGATATCAAAGAAATAAATAATAATTATAATAATGCTGAGCTTTGATAATTTGGTTATAGTTCTTTAAATCATCAGTCCACACTGAGTGTATATGCTTTAAAGTAAATGTCTGGGTTTTTCCCTAATAACGCATGTATTTTTTAAGAATAATGTGCTCGGAATATACTACATGAAAAGAGCGTAATCTGATTGGTCCTCTATCTCAGGATGATTAACAAATTTTTTCTGAGGCAAATTATTGTTTTAGTATATACTACACGGGAACATAAGCAAAAAAACACTAAAATGAGATTTACTCTTTTTTTGTGGTTTACTTTTGATTATTTTTTTTTTAAATCATGAAGGATGCGGGTGAGCTCCAAGGCTGAGCAGGTGTAGAGCTGTGAAATGGCGTCTCTTTAACTCTTTAAAAGTATATACTAAACCAAAACTAAACAAGTTAAAACAAGATTTTAAAATTTTTCATTTAAACATGGAGGAAAACCAGCTCCATAAAGGTATTTTTACACTTATTCAAAGCTGTAGAACATCAGTATCACTGATCCTCCTTCTAAACATTCCGGTTCGAACGTATGGACAATAAATGACTCACCGGAGTAAACCAAGATAGTAGGACTTATCCAGGATTTGTCTCTGGGGTCCTGCGGAATGAAATGAACCACAAACAGCTTGTAATACAGGGCAAAACCAAGCAACGCTAACATCTGTAATTTAGACAAGCACCTTTGCCGCCAGTCTTCATTCCACTGAGACCCTGTTGAGTGACAGGACGATCGGTCACTTTAATCTGGGCAGATAACACACCCGGAGTGGCAATGGGCCCCGCCCTGGTCCCAGGACGTCCAGTACTTGGCACCATCTGGAAGACAAGACACATGTGTAACTGGATGTGATGTAATCCAGAAGTGAAGAAAACAGCAGTTTCCGATACAACTCACAGAAGAGCTCTGAAATCTCAAACTATTACAATACTGAATACACTGTTTGTCCGTTGACCTGAGATGAGCCACTCACCCCTGTTCCCACTCTGATGGCTGTCTGTGGAGGTCTGACACCAGTTGGTGGTCTTGCAGTCCCTGGGATTAGAGAACTCCGGCTCATAGGCCTGCCTGATGGGGGTCTCTGACTTGCCATAATGCAAATTTAATCTGTTAGGAGTAAACAGTGACAATCACCTTAGTGAATAGTGTAGGAAAAACTGCTGTAATTGGGTGATAAAAGCAGAAAACCTTTATGATGTAATGGATATGACAGCTACTTTTTTCATATAACATCCAGTGTCAAACACAATATAAATAAGATAAGTGCTCTGGTGGCGTAGTGGTTAGCACGTCCACCCCGGCGAGCACTGCCTGTTCTCCCCGTGCTTGCGTGGGTTTCCTCTGGGTGCTCGGGTTTCCTCCCACAGTCCAAAGACATGCACATTAGGCTGACTGCTCCAAATTGCCCCTAGGTGTGAGAGTGGACCTGCAATGGAATGGTGAGCTGTTCAAGGTGTATCCCGTCTTCGCCCAGTGTCGGCTGAGATAGGCTCCAGTCCAGTCGGGTTCCCAAGTAGACTCAAGTGGTCCATTTAGCAAATATATGAATGAATAAATAAGTTCTCTGTCATTCATCATCTATAATTATGCTAATTAATATCAACTTTAAAAAGTACAAAATAAACTAATTAAATGAAAACTAAACATACTAAAAAAATTATTGCTGATAAATTAAGGCAACTTAAATTACTAAACTATTATTTAATACTAAAATAATTAGAAATATATATATATAGATAGATATATAACTACACTTTTCCTACCTGGTAAGTGTTCAGTGTTCGGTACGTTTGCTAACTAACTAGCTGTTTTGGAGCTAATATGCTAAGCTAACGCGTCATTTACCGTTAGCACATTTTGCTATCCTAAAAAAAAACCCGACTTTTTTCTGAACGCAATTAAATATTTAAAAACAATCATTTTAAAAACATTAAATTCTGTGCATTCATGTTTTACGGCTAGCTGAAATGTTTTGTAAACGACAGCTCCTGCTGTTTTGGAGAAGTAGAAGACTCTTCTGCTGTTGCCAGGCAACATACACGAGTTCTCGCGAGATTATACGTGGAAAAAAGTTTGCCCCCTGTCGGAAGATGGGCGTATTAAAAAAAGGCTTAGTCTAGTATGCTTCTTTGTCCTGTGTACTAGTTAGTAAAGTAGTATGGGTTTTGATCTGGCTTTATTTGACATCAGTCGCCTTTGAATTTGAAATGCACGAATAAAATGTAATTTGGAAGAGAGATTTAATATTTTATTTGTAATTTAATTAAATCTTTAGCAATGTTTTAAATAAACTGAATACATGTAAACTGGTAAACACTAAACCCCAATAAATTCTTGGTATTTAAAAAAAAAAAAGATATCTAATCTGCTGTATATGCATTAATAATATTAAGTCGACCTCATGCAACAAGATAGTTAAGGCTGTTAACACATGGAGAGGGGCAGCACGAAGGTCTTGGGTGAGAATGTTTCTCTGGGGACTTTGCTCTTGTGGGTTTCCTCTGGGTACTCCGGTTTCCTCCCACTGTCCAAGGACATTAACATTGGACTACCTGGGTATTCCAAAGTGCCCCAAAGAGTGAATGTGAGTGTGAATATTTGCCATGAGTTGGCTGGGATAGGCTCCAGCCTTCCTGTGACTATAAAAAAGGATAAAGTAGCACATAAATGATATTACATAACGTATGTGTGTGTGTGTGTGTGTGTGTGTGTGTGTGTGTGTGTGTGTGTGTGTGTGTGTGTGTGTGTGTGTGTGTGTGAAATCTTGCTGTTGTTTAAGTTGTTGTTGTTTTTCATGTTATATAGTTTTAGTGTGTGCTAGTGTGTGCTAGTCTATTTTATTGTTGTCCCTGCCATAATACACCCACTTTAACTCAGGAAGGGATATTAATTACCTGATTGATTACATCATGTGTGTTAAAGCATGGAGGATAATCATTTGAAAGGTTGGGTTTGATATTTGGAATGCATTTGCTGGGACACCAGGGGGCGCCAAAACACCAGTTAAAACCCATCAGGCGCTCCAAAAGGAATAAGTTCAATACAGTAATTGCTACGAAATGCACAAATGCAACACCATCCCAGAAGAAAGGATAGCATACAGATAACTTTTTTATACAGAATAATTGCAGGGCATGGAAAATAATGTTTGCATAGATTAGGTTAACAAAAAGTTTTTTTTGTTGTTGTTTTTTTGCTGCATGCAAATGTGATTTGCAAATGCAGAAGCTTCTCTGAGATGTCTATTTACTCTGATGTATTAGATCTTTTATTAGAAAGTGCACAGTTGTACACTAATAGAGGCAATGTAGTTTGCATTATTATTATTATTATTATTATTATTATTATTATTATTATTATTATTATTATTATTATTATTATTTAGTGCACCAATTTGGCTTGATGAATTAATTTCCAGCTGGTCCATGCACTGCTGAGAGAGTTTTTAAATGAATTTCCACAGTATAACACTCATATTGTCCTAGGCCATTTGTCTGGAATATAAATTGCGTTCCTCGCGCACTGCGCATGCGCCCGGTGCTCCGCCTTGTTTCCTAGGGATAGGGATCATCTCCTTTCTGTGCTCGCGCTGGAACTTCCCTCCATGTAACATTATTGAATCCGGGTTGGGTTGTGTTCCAGTCCTCGGTATGGACTCTCAAAAAGTAAGTAGCATTTATTTATTTTGCAGTGCAATGAATGTTATGAATGCAAGGTGCGTGTTTAATAACATGCTTATAACACCGTTTATTACATTGTATCCGGTAATTGTATCATCATAATAAGGGAGTGTCACTCCTCAAGTCTTTTGTGTACCTTCCTTAAATATTGCCTTTAATTTACATCCAGGTACCTGATCCAAGGTCAAGATATGAATAACAGCAGTGTTATAGCATAGTGATTACACATCATAATGCATGTCATCCTAGTGCACATGTCTGAACCATGAATACACTACAGGACTGGCCTGGTGCATCATCACCAGTACAAATATAAGTTGCACTGCTGGATCCTGGATGACAAGTGATACCTATAACTCTTTAAGAAGATTACAAGCACTAGGCCAAGGGCTCTGAAGCTGTCCGACCAGGGACTGTGTATTAAAGGTGCAATGTGCAGCAGTTATTATCTGTTGCTCATTATCAATATTTGCTATTCTAAAACAGATATTGCCCTACGATGGCCTGGCGAGGTGTCCAGGGTGTACCCTGCCCTCGCTCCGAGTCGGCTCAGATGGGCGCCAGCCTCCCGGCGACCCTAATTCGGATTAAGCGGTTCAGAAAGTGAACAAATGACAGAAGAACAGGTGTTATATAGGCAGCACGGTGCATGGTGTAGTGGTAAGCGCGTCTGCCGCATAGAAAGAAGGTCCTAGGTTCGAGTCCCGGGCTCGGTGAGGACGTTTCTGTGTCCTCTCCTTGTTTGTATGGGTTTCCTCCGACAGCCATGCGGATTAGGGAAATTGACTGCATGAAATCGCCCCTGGTTGTGAGTGTGTGGGTTGCCCTGTGAATAATATATAATACTACATTACATTTCCATACATCATACAGGTGTGTGTGCATTTACGTGAACGCATGTTATTTATATATATGTATGATACGTCCGCAGCATCTGTTGCTTCAACATCACTCCCACCCCACTTTTCGCCCCCTTGTGCGAGGATTGAAGAAGATCGTAATAACATTCGTACATTTTGATGGGTATGGACACATACTATGTATGCAAGTCTTTATTAAGTTTGGGTTTAATTCCCCTTTAAGGTGTTACTTAATTCAAATGATTGCTTTTCACAGTAGTAGTGGTGGATTGTGTAACTGTGTGATCGACACATAATATTATGAATTTCAAGGTGCAGTATTTGTTGTTTCGGATGTGCCGTGCTGTTCGAGATGAATGTGGTTTGAGAGGTAACTTAATCATGTGTGTAGTTAGCGAGAGGACCGAAAAAAGTACTTTTCCTTCAAGGCTGTATTCCCATTCACTTATGTAGAGGAGAGAACAGCAGGGAGGAGAATTGAGTTTCACTTCCATTCTGTGTATTTAAGCAGTAACATCGTCAGGTTTCAGTAATGTATAGGATGTTAGGTAGCATAAGGATACAGGGGCGTAAACTCAATGTGATATCTATTATGCGTAGACTAAGAGTCCATAGTGTGGGTAGAGATGACAGACGGACAACATCAACTAGAGAATATCTATAATACAGTAAAATGGGACTACGACAGACACCTAGAGACAGAGGAAATTTGTGTGTGTGTGTGTGTATTTGTGTCCTTTGCTTTGGTTACAGCTATGTAACAGTGTATCATATGCCAATATCTCCTGTGATACACGTAGTAAAGCTAAGCCTCTGTCGTATTTTAGGAAACTGCTGTGTCATATTTCTACACTTTTCACTGTAACTATTTTGAATCCCATTTGGAAGACGGCGACACACAGGAATCTTTTCAACAATTTCTTCTTCTTCTTTCTGCCATAAAAAGAAGACAGTAAATTGCTGTACAAATTTATGACCATTTGAAATAAACCGTGATTATTATCAGGCTGCATATTCTCTTAGGTCTTCCTAGCTGTAATTGCATTGTGTAGAGAGTACAATAATGTATATTAGGGCTATGCATGCACGTGACATCACCATAGGTGGAAGTTATTGCAGTTACTGTGATGCGTTGCCTAGCATTCCACTCCAAAAAAAATAAACGCACAAAAAATATCTAAAATACCAAAGAGCTGTTGTCAACAATACAGTAAATCTGAGCTATACTTTTTACAGACTGCCAGAATGTAGGGAGTTGTTTTATATTTAGACCTGAGTACAGCCTTCACACATGTACATAAGTGACTATTTAGAAAATATCTATTTGTCATTAGCTTTTTCCTGTTTATTAAAATAAATGTGGTAGGTAATAGGCTATTATTTTATATTTAATATTTTATATGTTATATTTTAGTGCAACCTTTAAAAGGGTTCAAAAAGCCCTGCCAATTTAGGGCCAACATTGCTCATGCTGGATTTAAAGGAGGATGAAAGGTCCCCTGAAGGCCTCATGTTGGTCCACTGGACAAAAAAGTCTTGGCCTGTGGAAAGGCTGAATACTTGGGACTCTTCCAGAAAACCTTTGAGACCAATTCGTTTCCTAGTCTACTGCTGTCTGAGATGATACGTGTGTATGGTAAACTCAGGGATAGGAAGGGCTGGCAGAGGATTAGCACTTTTAATAGGACCTAGTTGAGGTCAGGGAGCAGTCACGAGAGATCCGTGTTTAAGTCAGTGCCTGGACGGTGGGTGTTGTGTATTTCACAGGTGCAAATTTAACTTTTCTATTTACATTATTTAGCACTTGTTCTAATCCAGAGTGATATACAGAACTGCTTCAGATTTATTCTACTGGCTTTTCATAAGAACAACACTTACTTAAACTTTACTCAAAATTTGAACCGAATCCTTGAACACCATCATTCCCAACACTCAATCACTCATTACATCATTTCCAATACCCAATCACTGATCACCTTCATTCCCAACACCCAATCACTGATAACCTTCATTCACAACACCCAATCACTGATCACCTTTATCCCCAACACCCAATCACTGATCACCTTCATTCCCAACACCCAATCACTGATCACCTTCATTCCCAACACCCAATCACTTATCACCTTCATTCCCAGCAACCAATTACTGATCACCTTCATTCCCAACACCCAATCACTTATCACCTTCATTCCAGCAACCAATCACTGATCACCTTCATTCCCAACACCCAATCACTTATCACCTTCATTCCCAACACCCAATCACTGCTTACTTTCAATCCCAACACTCAATCAGTGATCACCATCATTCTCAACACCCAATCACCATCATTCTCAACACCCAACCAGTGATCACCTTCATTTCCAACACCCAATCACCGATCACCTTCATTCCCAACACCCAATCACCGATCACCTTCATTTCCAACACCCAATCACCGATCACCTTCATTCCCAACACCCAATCACCGATCACCTTCATTCCTAACACCCAATCACCGATCACTTTAAACTGATCACTCCTTAAATCTTCCTAGCATAGCAACATATCTCTCTCTCTCTTGTTCTCTTTCTCACCTTTCTGGTGGACTAAGGGAAAGTAGAATGTTATCCCGTCCCCTGATCACTCTAACCAACACAATGTGTACTGTGATCCTGTAGTCTGCTGTGGGAAATCTGAGGTCCCCCCAAAATAAATAATTAAATATGCCAGCACACCAGAACACAACAAGCCTTGTGTAATTACTACGGGTGTGTCCCAATCAGAGTAGCTTTATGGTCCAGATGGGTTTATGGCAAAATTAGAGTCTATTGCATCGTATTTGAGATGTAATGTCCTGTATGTGTGAATGGCATTGTGGAATAGACTGCACATGATGTTTGGTTATAAATCACGTGAATTTAGAAAGCTCTCAGAATACAGAACGCTTTGACGAAACACTGGCACCTGACTGTCAGGGATATACGGAGCTCCTTGAAAGTAAGCAGTCACATGAGTATAATTTGTGTGCTTGTCGTGTTAAATGAAAAACCACTGAGTATTCGGGGTTATAGAGAATGGGCATGGGAACAGTATACACACTGGGCTAGTGCTGTAGAAAGACTATATTTAAATGATGCCTAATAACCTATTGATATTCTGACATATTTAAAAAAAAAAAACTAGAGGGGCACTCACCTCCTTAAGTATCTTTATGTAACTTCCTAATTCTTTTTCTACTTATCAAGTCCCTACACATCTCCGATCCAGTGTCAGACGCATTATTTGCCCTTGTCGTTCCTATTGAAATATTTTATTATTTTAATCAAGACTTTGCTAAAAAAAAAAAAAAACTCTGTCCAACTGTGGTCAGAGTGTCGGGTGGTCAGCGACTGGACCGCTTTGAGCTGGTGAGGAGGGTGGCCCGACACCCAGCAGGACGAAATACCTGTCAAAGGGCGAATGAGTTCCAAGTGAGCCAACGGCCATTGTGCAAATCTTGGTTGAGGAGTTGCGACCCACCAAGTTTCCTTTATCGCATAGCCAATGAGAGTATTGGCTCCACTGTGGCCGACGTAGTAGTGGTAGTTTTCTAAAAATAAAATAAATAAATAAGCAGTACTTTGCTATACTTATAATAAAAATGTAGGTATGTTGATCCCATATCGTCATTCCCGTAGGTATTTGTTGAACGTCCCCTTCCAAAGTTGGTCCACTGTGTTGCTGTCCGAACATCCACCATTCTTCTGGGAAGAATCTCCTCTAGATTTTGGAAAGCTGCTGTGGGAATTTTCAGACTCTAGAGCATTTGGCATTAACAGTTAACATTACAGTTCATCCCAACGTTGTTTGTTGTGGGTGAGGTCAGGGATATACATACAGGACACTTGAGTTCTTCCACTCCAACATTGGCGAACTACAGTATGTCTTCACGGAACGCACTCTGTGCACAGGTGTATTGTATAGGTGGAACAGACCACTTTAGGGGCATACACACAGGTAGGGACAGCACTGAGCCACAAGGGAATCACTCCGTGAGACAAGCTATTCGCTTAGCAAAGCACTTGTTGCCAGCTCTGGATGCCTAGGTAACCCTCTCAAATGTCTCCCACTTCCAAATGTTTTCAAGTGAAACCATGAGCGGTACCTCACATCACATGAAAGTTTGGCTCATTTTAATTCGTGTTGCTTGAGAAAACTTCACCTGTCGTTGCTTATTTTACTGATTTTCTCCGACTTTACATCACTTCCTGTGTGCGTGCCCCTTTTGTTGCAGTGAAGGGAAATGTTAAAGCTACAGCATCAGAGACATCGTAAACAGTTGTGTATTTTCAGCGCTGTGGCATTAGTTTGGGGGGGTCCATATACAGGTGGGATGTTCGGGAGTCTACATACTTTTGGTTTATACATATATAGTGAATTTTGGGTGCTTGAGCAGGATGGTAGATTTGTATGTCAGACAATATTTATTCACTGGGACTTCTGCATGACTTAATATATAGGACATGCTGCACATGGCTTGGGGGATAAATGAACCATCGCATTCTTTAAAAAAATGAGAATCAGAATTGCATTTACATCTATGGCATTTGGCGGACATCCTTATCCAGAGTGACTTATATTCATCGATTTTTTACAATTGGGAAATTGAGGGTTTGGGGTCATTTGTGAACGAGTGAGAGAGGAAATGGTATTATTAATATGATTTTTTTTTTGTGCTACTTGTGTAAATCTCAAATTTGTCCCTCCTACAGGAGGCCCTACAAAGGATAATCACCACATTAGCAAATAAAAATGACGAGCTCCACAATTTCATCGAGACGCTGAGTCACCTGCTGGCTGGAGTTCAGGTAAGACGCCGGAGGCGCTATTATAAAGGCGAAGGCGAACAATTTTCAAACTGGCATCTCCAGTTTCTTCTTCCTCATGATAGTGTGAACCGAAGTGACACATGGACATGGAAATCTAATGTTTACTTTGTGCTATGTGATCAGGTCAACTCCAACCAGGTGGTGTCTGATCTAGAAGAGGAGTTTGACACGCTGTTCTCTATCCTGGAGGAAATTAAGGAGAGTATGACCAACACTATTAAGCAAGAAAAGGCCAGGAAATCCCACGAACTGCAGGTAAAGGGAATGTGAAAGTGATACGAGCAAAGAACTTCCAGTAAGTGTGTGTGTATTTGTGTGCTTGGAGTTTATTTGGTTCTCTTGGGCCCAGTCCGGATGATGTCATCATGCTGCCACGGCATTCCTCTGAGCTCACTGAGCAGAGACAATACTGATGAGTGAGATCAGCCCAGATGAGAGATTAACCACTCGAACCCTGCTCATTCAGCCCCGCACACAACATGCCTCCTACTGGTCCCCAATAGGTGTCTCACAGTGCAAAAGTATTCACATGCATAATAAATGACGACCACAATAGACGCTTTCGATAGTTGCGTGTTAATTAACCTGGTTTTTAAGGTTGGGATCATAAAGCGAATGAATAATGAAATAATTGTTATAATAATTCTTGTAAAAAAAAAATGAAGCATTTAGCAAGGCTACGGAATAAAGAAGAGTGCGTGATAATTAAGAACTAGAGTCTGTAGGTAGAGTCGTGTTCAGAGAGTGGTATTCATACACAAAGCCCTGGTGTCTGGCGTCCTCAGTGTCAAGTGCAGCTCTTGTTTTCTCGTGCCAGTGGGAACCAGAGAAGGGTGGGAGGAAAAGAAGAAAGAAAAGAAAAGAGACGATAGGCAGAACAAAACACAGTCCATCTCCTGGGCAAAAAACAAAGTTCGATTTGGGAGGCTAGAACCAACCCCAGCTGACTTCAGGTAAGAGGTGGGGTACACCCTGGACAGCTAGAGGCTAGAGCCAATCCCAGCTGACTTCAGGTAAGAGGTGGGGTACACCCTGAACAGCTCGCCAGTCAATCACAGCAACAGCACACACAACCATTCATACTCACACTCACACCTGGGGGCAATTGTGAACAGCCAATTAGCCTGATGTGCATGTCTTTGGACTGCGGTAGGAAACCGGAGTAATCCAGTAAGTCTCACACACAACTATTAACACTCCCACACCTAGGGGTAATTTGAAAGAGCCATTTCGCCTAATGTGTACGTTTTGGGAATGTTGGAAGAAACCGGAGTACCCGGAGGAAACCCTCACAAGCAAGCTCCACATAGAAACGCCCTCGCTGAACTCGGAACTCGAACCCAGGACCTCCTTGCTATGAGGCGGACGTGCAAGGCAGCACACCACAGTGTCGCCCCCGTATAATAATAATAGTAATAATAATAATAATAATAATAATAATAATAACAACAACTCAAGTACTCAATAAACAGAGAACCGAGGAGTGAAAGGGCGTCCCAGAGGAAAGACAAACTGAAAAGGTGTGTTTAGGAACCAGAATGACTCAGCTAGTTTCAGCAGCTAGCCTTCAGACCCTCTTACTCGGTACACACTTTCATCAAATCCTTAAGAATTATCATACCTCATATGCTAAATAGGTTTTATAATTATTGGCAAGTATGACAAACACTTTTGCACTGACACTAACATGCACAGTTAAAGTTTTAGTGTGTGAAATTTACATTCAGCTTTCATTTCTCTTTTACTTCACACCTAGTCCATGAGCCCACACTGTTTGTTTTGTACTGAAGCTAAAAGGCTAACGATGCTAGCAGCGCTTTCACTCCCAGGTGTCAGTATATGTGTTTGTTGGTTGTTCATGCCATTCAACAGCCTGTTTTTTCTTTATAGCAGGCCGTTGCTATGAAGTGTTCCATTAGTGGAAGCAATAAAAGCATTTTTATCATTTTATGACCAGCTCGCTGTACATTATCCTTACTTAAACTTTGGTACACTATGAGCCTCATAGTAAAGTTTATATTAAAGCGCTAACTTGTGTTTTTAGCTGAACTGAGAAGCTAGAAAGCAATAATGGGCAACGAAACATTGGGTTAAAATGCAGCGTAAAGTTAGCATGAAGTAATTCATCGTTGTGATTACTCCATAAACCCTGTATAATAAAATGTTATTATAATAACATTAAAATAAACCAATAAAAATGTCATGAAACAATTTAGCTAAAAGAAGTCATGCTGAGGGCGGGACGGTGGCACAACAAGAAGGTCCTGCTTTCGAGTCCCGAGCTCAGTGAAGGTGTTTCTGTGTGGAGTTTACATGTTCTCCTTGTGCTTGTCTCCTTGTGGGTTTCCTCTGGGGACTCCAGTTTCCTCCAGCAGTCCAAAAACATGCTCATTAGGCTAATTGGCTTTTCCAAATTGCCCCTAGGTGTAACTGTGTGTGTGTGTGTGTGTGTGTGTGTGTGTGTGTTCGACTTGGAATGGTGTTCAGGGTGTACCCCGCCTTCGCCCAGAGTCGGCTGAGATAGGCTAAATCCCACGACCCTAGCAGGATTAAGCGGTTTCGCAAATGAGTGGCTGGACAAATGAATGAAATCATGCTAAGATTAGCAAGTTTTGTATTTTTACAAATACAACTGTGCTAGCAAATCTGCTAAGATATGCTAAAAATATGTTTAGCTGTGTGACCTACTCAAAACAGTTTACTGCATGAATGAGCCCAAACATCATTAATCTGGTGAAATTAAGAAGCTCAACTAAGAAAAGACTTAGCTTAGTCATGCTGGGTGTTTTTATCAAAGATTTTTATATATTTTTTTCCATCAGAACCAGCTGACTCAGAGCACTAATGCGCTGGAGAGTTCAGAAGAGTTGCTGGAGTTCGCGCAGCACGCACTGGATATCAAAGACGAGGCTGAGTTCACCAAGGTCAGTGGATATCGAACCTCTCACTCACTAATCTACCGACTTTAATTTTTACTCTTGAATCCTATTAACGACCAGATTATATAAACGGAATAGCAGATGATTGCAGCTGATCGAGGTTATTATCACTCATCTCTTATTTGCCATACCGCTTATTCCTACTACGGTCGTGCGGAGGCTGGAGCCTATCTCAGCCGACACTGGCTGATAATGGGGTATACCCTGAACAGCTCGCCAGACCATTACAGGGCCTACATATACACACACAAGCATTCATACTCACACCTTGGGCCAGTTTGGAACAGGCGGTTAGAATAATGTGCATGTCTTTGGTCTGTGGGAGGAAACCGGAGTACCCAGAGGAAACCCACGCAAGCACGGGGAGAATAAGCAAACTCGACACAGAAACGCCCCAGGCTGGGAATCGAACCCAGGACCTTCTTACTGTGAGGCGGGCTAATCGCAACGCTACCGTGCCACTCATGATCTAAAAAATATCAGTGATTGACCTTGTGTAGTCTTCATTCGCTTTTTAAAATAAAACATAATCTTGTCTTACACTTATCTGTGTGTGTGTGTGTTTGTGAGAGAGAGAGAGAGAGAGAGAGAGAGAGAGAGTCTCGTGCTAAGCAATATTGCATACTCACCCTCCACTTTGCATGCCTCTACTAACTACCCGTGTTTTTCTCTCCTCCCCCTTTTCTCTCGCTCTCTTTTTCTCCCCTCCAAGGCTGCCAAACAGATCAAAGATAGGTACAGTACACTCTTGACTTGTCTCTAAGCTCACTGTGTGCTTGTGTGTTTATGTGTGTTCTGCTTCACTCACTCACTGACTCACGCACATATTTAAGCATGGTATTTTATTTGGTTTGATCTTATGCTTGTGTGTGTGTGTGTGTGTGTGTGTGTGTGTGTGTGTGTGTGTGTGTGTGTGTGTGTGTGTGTGTTCACAAGGATAGCAATATCTAACAGTAGGAACAACTTTTATTTATAGATACTAAAAGAGCCAAGGTTTCCTTTTGGCTACTGAGATTAAGGTCAAGGTTTGACTTGACTTGGTAATGAACTGCATAATTATTTGAAATTAAATAATAAATGTGTGTGTGTGTATGTGTGTGTGTGTGTGTGTGGTCTAGGTATTCATCATGTTGTAGGGATCTAAATGTGTTTACACACTTACGTTGTAGAAACTTGTCTTCCTTATCGGGACAAAACGCATATTCCCATAATGTAAATCGTTTGTTTTAAGGTGAGGGTTAGGGTTAGGCAGGTAATGGAAACAAGACCCTCTCACTCTGTGTGTGTGTGTGTGTGTGTGTGTGTGTGTGTGTGTGTGTGTGTGTGTGTGTGTGTGTGTGTGTGTG
>JBCNYH010000005.1:15846768-15859233 GCA_039654325.1 Tandanus tandanus
ATATATACACACATACACTATATGAAGGGTTTGATTTCAAAAACAGATAAGTCCAATTGTTTTAATTATGAGAAAAACTATTTAAGTAGCTTTAAAAAAAAAAAAAAAAAAAAAACTTTTTTTTTTCAGTAGCTTTAAAATAAAGCTACTGAAAAAGTTGTTTTTCTCATAATTAAAACATTTGGACTTATCTGTTTTTGAACTCAAACTCTCCATATATAAACTCTTCGATGATCTCATAGTTCGGGAGGCTTTAACCCGAGCGGGCTTTTTAATCCTATCCGATCAGAGGGAGTGGAATAACAATTTTATTCTGACTTCCGGATTGTAAGAAATATAGCGTTTTATATTGTATTTAAATTCTTGAAAATGATAATATATATATACACATTCTTACCATAAAATACAATACAGGAGAGCCAGTTAGCATGGAGCTAGCTGGTTAGTTGAAGGCCTGATCATTTAGCAGTGAAGATCCTTTTCAGTGAAGTCCCATTTGTTGGGAAAAAACAAAAAAACAAACCAAAAAAAAAAGTCTAGATTTAAGAAACCCGCGTTAGGGGCACTTCACATTTCCTAGCAGAACTAACTAGCAGGGGTAACTAGCAGCACTTGCAGTTAGGTCAAGCTAGGTAAGATGCGCTCTCGTGTAGACATCGGCATTAGGCCATACCGAAGAATGAAGGTCTATCCATCGCCCCAAGTCGAAAATAAAAAATAAGCTCCCAAATTTTGTTCCTTTTCATGGAATCTGTCTTAAAAGAACAGTAAAAACAAAACAAAAAAGGCTGGCTAGCATTAGCTTTTTGCTTAGAATAAGTCATGACCATTTCCGGGGTTTTTTTGTTTGTTTGTTTATTTGTTTGTTTTGTTTTTTTGTAGTGTCATTTCAGGTAATAGGATATGAGCTGATATCCTGGGAGTAGATTAGCCAATCAGAGCGTGTAATTGTTAATATCTTATGACATTTATATGTGTGTGTGTGTGTGTGTGTGTGTGTGCGTGTGTGTGTGTCTGTGTGTGTGTGTGTGTGTGTGTTTGTTTCCTGGGGGTTAAATTAAAGATTTCTTCTAAAAATCAAATCTTTGCATTGTGTTGATCAGCCAAGAAACCTTTGGTATCTTAAGTTTGTTATGTTGCTAATTAGTATTTAAAGCTTAGAGCTAGCGGTTTAGCATTGTGTAAGCTGTATAAATGAATTAGCGCACCATTGGCTTAGAAATGCTATTTGTACAAATGTGAAACTGGAGGGTGGGGTAAAACAGATGATGAAGAGTTTCTGTAAGGTTTCTGAGTAAGCACCCATGGGGCTCCGAGTCTTTCACGTCCACAGATGCCCCAAAGCCTGGCACAGCACACAGATCTAAAAATAACACTAAACTCACCACTGTCTCCTGTAACACAGATTAAACCACACTATGGAGCACTCTTTCATTTATTCACAATTCCGAACGCAATAAAAATACGTGATAAATACAACAGAACAGTCCTTTTAAGCCAATTTAGTCCTTACAAGAAGGATTATGTAAGCTGTGTGTTGCTGGGACAGCATGTAAGAGCTTGGGCATTAGCGTTGAAGTCGCTGTAATGCTTTTTCTAGCAGGAGGAATCTAATGCTCCTGTATACAGTCAGGGGAGGTCTGAAGTTCTTTAGATATGACCGGCTAAGTAAAGAGCGACAATGAAAGCTAGTTCAGCCAAAAAATTGTCCCAGAAGTATTATGCTAATATAGCCTTTCACCATGTAGTGCTTAGTGGCAACCTTTACAGCAAGAAGGTTCTGGGTTTGAGTCCCGGGATTGGGCGTTTCTGTGTAGAGTTTGCATGTTTTCCTCGTGTTTGTGAGGGTTTACTCCGGGTACTCCGGTTTCCGCCCGCAGACCAATAACATGCAAATTATCGTAATTAGCAGTTCCAAATTGCCCCTAGATGTGTGAGTGAGAAGGCGATGGTCTGGAAAGCTGTTCAGGGTGTACCCCGGCTTTGCCCAGTGTCAGCTGAGATAGGCGCCAGCCTTCCCCCGAAACTAATAGGAGTGAGTGAGCCTTTCGCCATGCATGGTGCACTGCTATGACACCTCACATAGTTCATCTCGTCTCTTGCTTTCCACCAGAAAGGCTGTTCTTCATGGGTCTGAACCCGGAGCCACTCTGAGACTCTGGCTTCATCTCTGGCTTTCTTCGTACACGTCTGAAATCTGAAACTATCACACACAACTTGGAGGAGTTGAGTTGCAGCTCCGGGTGGCTCTCACTTGCAGAAGCTGAGCTCATATATTGTATCTTCCATTATTTAAGGGGCAGACACTTCCTGTCATCTCCGTCCTTGATACGGTATCAGGATACAGTACCGATTTTGACTGAAGGGATCTTTTTCATTGATCCGTCGCCTTGTAATCGTTACTGCTTCACCCAGTAGCTTGTGATTAGCTTCAGATGCATGACTAGCAGTGGATAGAGGATACATTGCAGCTAATCAATGGATCCACTAAGTAAACCAAGAGGTCGTGTGGACATAGATGGAAACAGCTGTGTCCAACAGTCCCGGTAGACCACTTTTAAACATTGAGTATCTATCACTACAACAAACTGGAACATGGTTCTTTCTCCAGGGTTTAGTCAGCCCAGGGTATTACACGTTCAAGCACACGTTTGACAATCACTTTGTTTCTACTCTCTGGCTTACGCTGTATAAACTGTGTGCTGATAAAAATCATGAATCGTGTAATGATAAAAATCATGAATCATGAAAATCAAAATTCAATGGATTAGATCCAGGGCCTAAATAATGACCCTTCTGGGTGAAAACCACCTCTCGCCCAGAATCAGCTGGTATTGACTCCAGCTTTCTCTATGTCTCTGCAGATAACTGGTATAGATAATGGATGCATGGATGGACAGATGGATGGGGCATAAATGGATGGATGGACAGTCGGATGGATGGATGGACAGACGGATGGATGAGTACATGGATGGATAGATGGATAGACGGATGGATGAATGCATGGATGGATGGATGAATGAAGGGAGGGATGGATGCATGAATGAAAGGATGGGTAAACAGATGGATGGATAGATAGAAATATGGATGAACAGACAGACAGATGGATGGATGGATAGGCAGATGGATGGAAGGATGGATGGATGCATGGATGAACAGACGGATGGATGGATGCATGATTTGAACGATGGATAAACAAATTGGATGGATGGACGGATGGATGGATTTATGGATGGATGGATGAAGGGACGTATGAATGGATAAATGGATAGACGGATGGATGGATGGATGGGCAGATGGATGAACGGATGGAGGGATAGACAGATGGATGAATGTATGGATGGATATCTGGATAAATGCCTGGACGGATGGATGGATCCAGAGTCTTCTGTCCATTAGATACATGTAATAACTATTTTTCCGGCACATGAATAGATTCTTTTGTTTTTTTAGTTTAGGAAATGTATGTAAAGAGATTAAGCTCAATCTGCTACAGTGGGTCCATTCTCATAAGCCTGCTTGACTGACATGCTTCCAGACCACATCTCAAGCAGAACTAAACATATCCAAGTACAGTGAATTAGCATGAGTGTGTTATTGTGGTTCGCTCTTCTTGCTTGACCTCAATATTTTTATTGGAGATCTTTTAAGCTTGAATCCATATATTCTTGATACAGAATGTGGGAGGGACAAATGTGATAGTGGAAGTGAAGGACATGTAGTCACTCTTTTTTACTGTATATTATAGCTCAGAAGACCAACAAACTGATGTGGGACTCTGTGTTGCATTTAATGCGGCGTTTGTGGGCCCAGTTGTGAGTTTGCATGTCTTCAATAGCTGGCTCTTAATTCACTGAGTCAATGACACACAAGCCACCTGCACCCATCTGCAGGGGTTAATGTCATGCAAATCAGGCATCTGCCACATAAAGGGTTTCCTCGTCCTCTCTCGGAATAATGAAGCACTGAACCGGAAACGCTCGCTGTCTTAAATCACTTCTTGAATACTATTCCAAACAAAGTGCTTTCCCAACATGCACCATCAAACAGGACCAACATGGCTGCCAGTGACTGAAGTATGTAGAGCAGTTATTGTTAAAGGGACAATCCAACTGCATCTTTTATATTCAGGCTGCATGTAAAGTAAATTTTATAAACATACAAATACTAAATTGTTGGGCAGCACAGTGGTGTAGTGGTTAGCACGTCCACCATTCAGCACATCTTGCCTCCCCAGTAGGATTAAATGGTTCGGTGAATGAATAAATAACGGAATGAATAGTTTAAATGGTATAATATTTATTGGCTGTAATAAAGATTTGTAGTATATGTGTAACATGTGACATTTTTAGTCCCCAGAGCTCCAGAAATTGATGTCCAAGACTGTGTGGTAATGGACAATGCGGTAACCGTCATCTGGAGGATGCCGGTGGAGGACAGCAAGATTGACCATTACATCCTCGAGTACAGAAAAACCAACCATGAGGGTCTGGCTCGGGTCAAGGATGAGTACCAGTGGGAGACTGTGGACAATATCAAGAGCACAGAGTACACACTGACAGGTACAGACACAGGACACACACACACACACTCTGTCTGTTTCTTTCTTGGATTGTCACTTTGACTGTGAACAATATCCTGACCACACCCATGTATGGATTTTCACCAAACTTGGTGGGAACACCACCCTACCTGAGTGAGTATCCATGTAGAGTGGTGGAGGTACCTTGTACTCTATGAATGCCCTTCTAGTTGTTTGTGTTGTTTTTTTACATAGTGTATATACTCATTTTTATGAATGGGGTCAATAATTTCGGGTGTCATTGTCCCCTGTATGTTGTAATATACTGAAAGTTTACACCAAGAAGCCATAAAGTCACAAAATTTTATTTTCAGGGTTAAAGTTTGATAGCAAATTCATGAACTTCCGGGTTCGAGCGTGCAACAAAGCGGCTGCTGGAGATTATTCTGATCCTGTCACACTGGAAACCAGAGGTAAAGACAACAACAACAACAATAATAATAACAACATTCAAACAAGCAATCAGCAGCTTTTTTGAAAGAGCTAAAACATTTTTAATTATTTGAAATCGAACCGTATTACTATTATCACAGTGTGTTGAATCTTATTAATTCAGTTATAAATCATGTGTTATCAAATCCTAACCTTATGCAGCATATACAGATATATCTAGATATGAAAACATTTATTATTAATTATATTTCTCTGATGCAGCATTCAACTTCACCTTCGACTCGTCGTCCTCGCACCTGAACCTGAAGGTGGAGGAGAGCAGTGTGGAGTGGGACCCACAGGGAGGCAAAGGCATGGACAGTAAGGTCAAAGGGAAGGAGAACAAGGGCAGGTACGTTCTCATGACCCCATCCATTTTACTCTCAGTACTTAATTTCCTACAGCTGCCGTTAGGACTGGGCGATATACTGATACCAGATTTATATTGTGATCCGTAATCTGACAATACACCTGTGGGTACCGTGATCTCTTTTATGTGACTTTAATGCTTTTTAACAACAATTGCATACCGAATGACAGCAGCTGATTGATGGTCTTTTTTAACATTTCACAGATATTTAACAATTAACAATTATTTACAGATGGTGAGGTGGATATCGCTGAATTCTGACACAAATAATTGTTTTAGTGCACAGTATAATACATGGGAACCTCAGATAAAAGATTTGTACGGTTTATTTTTGATATTTTTAATTTGTAACAGCGGTAACGCGCACTCCATTACGACGAGGTTTGAAACTCAGTAGTGGTCAGCACGTCCGCCTCACAGCAAGAAGGACCCGGGTTCAATTCCCGGGCTCGGGGCGTTTCTGTGTGGAGTTTGCATGTTCTCCCCGTGCATGTGTGGGTTTCCTCCGGGTACTCCTGTTTCCTCCCAAAGTCCAAAAACATGCACAGTAGGCTATTGGCTGTTCCAAATCGCCGCTAGGTGTGAGTGTGAATGGTCACTAGGTGTGAGTGTGACCTGGCGAGCTGTTCAGGGTGTACCCCGCCTTCTCCCAGAGTCGGCTGTGATGGGCTCCAGCCTCCCGGCAACCCTAATTAGGATTAAGCGGCTTAGAAAATGAATGAATGAATGAATGAATGAATTAGGTATAATTCCCACCCTGAGTTTCATTCATTCATTCATTCATTTGCCGAAAAGCTCCAGGTTGAGGTACACCCTGAACAGCAAAGCAGTCCATCGCAGGGCCAACACACACAACCATTCACACTCACATGCACCTAGGGGCAATTTAGCCTAATGTGCATGTCTTTGGACTGTGGGAGGAAACCGGAGTACCCGGAGGAAACCCAAAAAAGCATGGGGAGAACAGGCAAACTCCACAAACGCCCTCGCCGATCTCAGGACTCAAACCCAGGTGTCAGGCAGACATTCTAACCACTACGCCCCCAGTTTACGGATTGTTAATGCTTCTGATGCTTCTCATTATGGTGGTGGGGGCGGGGGAAATGGATTATAATTTACTAAACCCTGTGATTTATGGAGATTGTAGTTCTCTTTTCTTCCTCAGCTCTTCCTGGGATCTCTGTGAAGAACTTTACGGCTGTTTTCAAATCTATCATTGTTCCTGCAATATTTGTGCGCCTTGCTTAGCTGTTAATGCATTTGCCCTGATATTTTTTTCCCCACTTTCTCCTTTAACAGCGCAGCCTTCCAGGCATATTTTCTTTTATTCACCCTTTTCCTTTTTTTCACCAACAGTGCACATCTTACTAATCTGAAGAACATGACAAGGTGATCGTGTGTTTCTGGCCTTGTGGGATTCGATCCTTTAGATCTTTACTGCACCGTTTAGCCTCCCTATTCTTCTGTTTTTCGAATGGTGTTCTTGGGACTTGGTGTTGGTTGAAACGGAGTCGCTTTATAACCTATACAGGAGGAGTGGTTTAGAAAAAAGACTACAGGGTTAGCCGGATAACCTTCTGTCTTTAAATCTTTAAATTCATTGGCTTTATAGCACTGATTAGTTTTAGGTTATACGGCTAATTTTGTGGGTCATGCGCTAGTTTTCTGTTTACATAGAAGGATAACTGATACCACAAGTGTGTGTGTGTGTGTGTGTGTGTGTGTGTGTGTGTGTGTGTGTGTGTGTGTGTGTGTTGATGGTCATTTATAGATGGATAATATCCTTAAATATATTAAATATTTTTATATTAATACTATTAACAGGTCACATGATCGTTTTTCTGTCCTGCCTCCATCTATAACTGGCTTTCGTACTGACTTTTTCTTGGTTCTAGGGTTTCACTTTACACGTTATTCTCTCTTCAAAGAAATGGTGGCAGGATAATAATTACAGTATACACAACATTAGTCAGTGTTTCTCATCCTTTGCGTCCAAAGCAGTAAATTTCTCGTGGTAATCTTTTCCATGCCTGCATCTTTCTAACTTTGGTGAGTAACCCCATTATTAAAAATCAACACCCCATTCGTGCTGTCGCCATCAGTCATACCGGTACACACAAACAAGATTCATGGCATGTCATTCGTGTCATCACTAACCATCACCTAATAATACAGGGTATTAAGATAATGATATATAAGCATTAGAAGATGTTCGGCACTTCTGGAAGTGGTTTACTTCTCTTATATCACAGCAATTTGCCACAAGGGAGTATTTTTATTGTATATGTTATCCTTGTGCTTTATCCAGTTACATTCTTGTTAAAATGTACTCTTACAAAGTGATGACACTGGTGACTCCTTCCCTAAATGGTCAGTAAACCTCTTAAAGAAAACTGCAACAATGCTAAAATGTGAGCTACGCAAGGGGGAGGGGCTGAGAACGGGGGCGGGTTTGGGCAGTGATGCGTCTCGATTAGCATGTATTTGAAAATCGTCAGTGCAATTTGATACACTCCTATTCAAGGGCGGCGGCTTGGGGTGATGGGAGCCGCCCACCTCTGATTAGAGAGCGTTAACATACTTAAATTTAATGACGTAGAGAAGTACCGAACGGTCGACTCTACATCAGCATAGACCTTGCACAGTTCAGGATGATTTTAACCAGCAGGTAGCGTTTCGAGCCATTTTCAATCCATAAAATATCCATCATCGCTCGTTTGCCGAACCGCTTAATCTTATTAGGGTCGTGGGGAGGCTGGAGTCTATTTCTGGGCAAACACTGTGCCAACACGCACACAAACATTTACATTCGGGGCAATTTGGAACAGCCAGTTATCAAATGTGCATGTCTTTGGACCGTGGGAGGAAACCAGAGTACCCGGAGGAAACCCACACAAGCACGGGGAGAACATGCAAGCGGGGTACACTCGGACCAGCTCGCCAGTCCATTGCAGGGCCAACACGTGCACAACCATTCACACTTACACTCACACCTAGGTGCAATTTGGAACAGCCAATTAGCCTAATGTGCATGTCTTTGGACTGTGGGAGAAAACCAGAGTACTGGGAGGAAACCCACACAAGCACAGGGAGAATATGCATACTCCACACAGAAATGCCTTCAAAGAGCCCAGGACTCGAACCAAGGACCTTCTTACTGTGAATTTGACATGCTAACCACTACGGCACCATGCCGCCCATGTTCTTAAAGGAGTACTCCGGTGTTTTTAACCTGGTCTCTATCCAGTGTAACTGTAAGATATGAGTTTCATGCCTTTAAGATATGTTTGTATGCCTCAATAGTTTATATTACGATACG
Source organism: Tandanus tandanus (assembly GCA_039654325.1). NCBI lineage: Eukaryota > Metazoa > Chordata > Actinopteri > Siluriformes > Plotosidae > Tandanus > Tandanus tandanus. The sequence continues at coordinate 15,855,472 of JBCNYH010000005.1, forward strand.
ATAGACTACGATAGTGTGGGAATATGTTATGAACACGTCAGTCACCAGATCTATCATCTCTCACTCATTTGCCAAACCACTTAATCCTACTAGGGTCGCGGGGAGCCTGGAGCCCCTGTGCATTTGTTTTAAGTGAGTTTCTAAAGGAAACAGTTTGGGTTCATTTCTCAGAACAGAATAATGAATCTGATGTATGCTCTGTGGGCGGCACGGTGGTGAAGTTGGCGGCGGTGAGCATGTCCGCCTCACAGCAAGAAGGTTCTGGCTCGGGCGTTTTTGTGTGGAGTTTGCATGTTCTCCCAGCGCTTGCGTAGGTTTTCTCCGGGTACTCCGGTTTCCTCCCACAGTCCAAAAACATGCACATCAGGCAAACTGGCTGTTTCATATTCCCCCTAGCTGTGAGTGTGAATCTGAATGGTTGTGTGTGTGTCGCCCTGTGATGGCCTGGCGAGCTGTCCAGGGTGTACCCTGCCTTCACCCAGAGTCTGCTGAGATGGGCGCCAGCCTCCCCACGCGGCTTAATTAGGCCTAATCTTCTTAGAAAATCTCTGTTGTACTTACACATCCATACTGGATAGCGATTAGGTTACAAATGTTGGACTGTTCCTTTAAGATCAGATCAGGATTTGAATATTATTAGCTTGTGTTGCTTGTAACATCCGGGCTTCTTTATAGATTTTTTTTTCACTGTCTTGTCCTGAAACTCCATGTGTTTCCATCTCTTCGTCTGTATAAGTGCTCTTACTAACACCAGGGATCTTTTCTCAGTGTGCTCTTGCCATTTCTTTTCATTGCTGCTTCTGTGTTTCTTCTTCTCTGCCTGGCTGTTCGAGTGTGTTTGGGTTTGGGATTGAATCGGCACGTGTGTTAGTCCTAGTGCTGCTTTGTGTGTGAATGGACTGACTGTATTTTTGCTCCGTTGACGATTACAGAAGTGGAACGCCATCTCCAAAAAGAGGGTCGACCGCTCGCTCACCAGCACCTAGAGGAAGCAGAGATCGGTTTACCGGCGAGTCCTACACAGTGCTGGGTAGAGAAACCTATAGAACTCCACTTACATTTTTACATCGACATCTCAGATATCATTGTTGAGAAGGTGTTTCATTTTCAAAGAAATACTGGATTAAAGGCAATAATAAAAATGATGTGTGTTCATGCTCAGGTGACACCAGTATTGACTCCGGTCAGCACTACTGGGAGGTGAAGGCCCTCAAAGACTGCAAGTCCTACAGCATCGGCGTAGCCTTCAAGAACCTGGGCAAGTTCGATCAGTTGGGTAAAACCAACACTACCTGGTGTATCCACATCAATAACTGGCTCCAGAATTCCTTCGCTGCCAAACACAACAACAAGGCGAAGACTCTGGACGTGGCGGTACCCGAGAGGATAGGAGTTTACTGTGACCTTGACGGAGGTACAAAATAGTTCATTTAAAATCTTGTTCACTTCATCAGTCACTTAATCTTTTTTTTTTTTTTCAGAGGCAGGTGAGGTGTGTAGCTAACGTCGTCTGCTTGGCGTACACATTCAGAGTTTACTACAAACTACACCGTGCTCCATAAAGATGTATCAGTATATACTGTACACAAACAGGGCTTCCGCCTCACAGCAAGAAGGTCGCGGGTTCGGCAAGGACGTTTCTGTGTGGAGTTTTCTCCCAGTGCTTGAGTGGGTTTCCTCCAGGTACTAATTGTCCATATGTGTGAGTGTAAATGGTTGTGTGCATGTTGGTCCTGTGATGGATTGACAAAGTGTCCAAGGTGTACCGCTTCTTTGCCAAGAGTTGGCTGAGATAGGCTCCAGCCTCCCCGTGACCCTAGTAGGATTAAGCGGTTGGCATGGTTTATTTTTCCATTTTAAAGCGTGACACCACCCGTTTCAAGTGAGTGTGAAAAATTGTGAGTGTCCGTCATTTTGACTCAAGCGTTATCCACTCAGGATAACGCCTTTTTTAATCCTGAGATAGCGAAGAGCCAATCAGGTCACATCATTCCTGTGTAGTATATACTCACTTACTCACTCACTCATTTGCCAAATCGCTTAATCCTATCAGGGTTGCAGGGAGGCTGGAGCCCATCTCAGGTGACACCGGGTGATCCCTGAATAGCTCACTGGTCCATCGCAGGACCAACCACACTCACAACCGTTTACAATCACACTCACACCTAGGGGCAATTTGGAACAGCCTATTAGAATAATGTGCATGTCTTTGGACTGTCGGAGGAAACTAGAGTACCTGGAGGAAACCCACACAAGCATGGGGAGAACATGCAAACTCCAGTCAAAACCAGGACCTTCGTGCTGTGTGGCGGACGTGCTAACCGCTAGGCCGCCATGCCACCCCTGTGTAGTACAGTATATACTAATGTTTGGGGGGGTTTTCTGAGACAACCCAACACACCAACACCTGCTATTTTAACAGGCAGATTCATTTTATAAATACACCGGGATGAATAGTAAAATTCTTGGTGCTGTATATTACCAGTACGGGTAAAATAAACTGAAAACAGTGTCCTGATAGAGTCCTGGAGCTAAAGGAGATTAGATCTCTTGTCTCACGTCCCATCTCGATTGCTATTGGACACCTGTAGATCGAATGTCAGGCGGATCCATTGACTCTGTGGAAGTGTGCAAATAAAAGAACACTAACGAACCCTTTTCAAGTGTGCCCGCTTTGTGCACTATTGTCTTTTTCATATCCTGCTCCAGCAGAATGAGCACAGATTATATTTTACCCATAATCCAAAAGCTCCTTTGTCTCGCTTCAATTTCAGGTCACTTGTCGTTTTACAACGCGGAAAGCAAACAGCTGCTTCACTCGTTCAAGACAAAGTTCACTCAACCTGTTGTCCCGGCATTTATGGTGAGTTCCTGCTGGACGGTTACGTCACATGACCTGCAAACACCTTCCCGTCCAGTCGCAGTGCAGTTTTTGTAATGTTACTGTGGCTAATTGTGGTTAGCTGCTGAAACTGGAGATGTGTGTTATTACGCTACGCTACAGAAAGCGCGAGCTTGGGCTATATGTAGCAGTGTAAAATTAAATCTGACCCACTTGTTCATGACTCAGTCTAGGTGACAGAAGGAAGGTTGTGTACTTCATGTGTTATTAGCTGTTCTGTGTAGCATGGCAGGACTTTGTCGTGAACATCTCTGAGATGCATGAGATCAAGGTTTTGTTATGACACGTATCAAGTTTTTTTTTTTAAATACACTAACTGTCAAATTGTATGTGTGCACCTGACCATCACACGCATGTGGATCGTCCCCAATATGTTGCTCCTATTGTTTGGAACGTCTTTGTATGCTGTAGTGTTCCAGTTTTCCTTTGAACCTCGAAGAATTCTAAACCGGTTCCAGCATCACAATGCCCTTGTGCACCATAAAAAACAGGGTTGGCCAAGCTTTGTGTAGAAGAGCTACAAAGAGGTGCAGAGGCCACACCTATTTCACTGGGACTGACAGGCACTGAGGCCACACCTTCTTCACTGAAACTGACAGGCACTGATTCCACACCTCCTTCACTGAGACTGACAGGCACTGATTCCACACCTCCTTCACTGAGACTCACAGGCACTGAGGCCACACCTCCTTCACTGAGACTGACAGGCACTGATTCCACACCTCCTTCACTGAGACTGACAGGCACTGATTTCACACCTCCTTCACTGAGACTCACAGGCACTGAGACCACACCTCCTTCACTGAGACTCACAGGCACTGAGACCACACCTCCTTCACTGAGACTGACAGGCACTGATT
>JBCNYH010000005.1:15880440-15892691 GCA_039654325.1 Tandanus tandanus
GTGAGTGACAGGGAAGTGAGCGTATGCCATCCCTCCCTCCCGTGAGAGCTCGGCCAATTACCTCCCATGGACTCCCGGTCATGGATGGCTATGGCTTGCGATCTCCGGGTTGATAGTCGTGCACCTTGTCGATGCGCCACTCAGGAGCCCTCGCATATTCATACTTCTGACATTTTATGATTCTCAGGGTTATGATGTAGAGTTTTCCTGTGCTAGCAGTGTGCTTAAGCTCCTGATATTTGTGAGTAATCAGCCCTATAGAGGTTCCCTGGGAATCCACAGTTCAGCCCAGTAGCTAAAGATTAATTCATTCATTAATTTGCCGAACCGCTTAATCCAACTAGGGTCTCGGCCGACTCTGGGCGAAGGCACTCTGAGCAGCTCGCCAGTACATCGCAGGGCCAACAGACCACAACCATTCTCAGACACACTCACACCGAGGAGAAATTTTTTGCCCTATTTAGCAAATAGTCCATAATCCAGTGTGCCTCTGTCTTTGCATCAGGTACGTCTTCCCCCGCTTTAGCTTGTGCTGGACCGAGCTGCTGGAGCTGAAGATCCGTGTTCCCTGTGAGACTCTGGACTACGTGACTGCAAACTACGGATCAGACTGGAACGTTCCGGTCAAGACGTGGGACTGGAAGAGCTCACCTCCCAACGTGCAGGAGAACGGCATGTGGCCCATCAAGGAGTGGGATGATGTCATCCAGGTTAACTGAGTAACGTGTGGGCGGGAACTAAATTCAAGAATAGCACGTAGTGTAGAAGTGCCACAGCAGTACACGTAGATATACAGTAAAACATGGAGGTGACTAGAGAAAACTGTATTTCTATTATTATAATATTAAAAAAATCTTGATACTAATATAACTAAATTATTTAAACCGTGATGTCGAGGCGCTGTGGCTTTTTTATTTATTTTTTTCCTGTGACCTCTTTGAAAATGTGAAGTTGTAAGCATATACCATGAACTACTGAAAACTGGGATGAATCGTGTTACTAAAATGAGTTTTCTGTAATCTTCTACCTTCAGTCTGAAATAATAACCTTAAAAATAATAATTTTCTCAGAATAAAAAAGATGTTCCTGAACCTGAACTGTTCACCCAAGTTTTCTTATTTCCCTCATGGAAAATGTCTGGGGTTTTATTTATTTATTTTTAAGTCCAAGATTGAAATAAGTGTCGATCCCTCACTTAATATAAATATTTAGGCACTGCCCTAAAGTGGAGCTCAGAAAATGTTTGCACGTGTACGTTTAAGGCCTGATCACCTTTTACAGGGAGCTGATGTCTGTGTGAGAGGCAGCAGAGTGGGGGAGAGTGTGTGTGAGTGAGTGAGCATGTGGCTGTGGAAGAAGGTTGTATGTGTGAGTGTGACTGCGAGGGGGTGGGGGTGGCTTTCACAGCTCTGGGGAAGAAGCTGTTTTTGAGTCTGGTTGTGCTGGTCTTAATGTTTCTATACCACTTTCCTGAAGGAAGAGGTACAAACAGTCCATTTCCTGTTGGGTGGGTGGGATCCGCCACAATGCGGCTGGCCTTTTTCTGGACCCGGACAGCATATATTGTATCCAGATCTGGTAGACGGCAGCCCACGATCCCCTGAGCAGTTCTCACCACCCAGGCCAAGTCCTTTCTGTCGTTTGCCGTGCAGCAGCCGTACCACACCGTTGCACTTTCTATTGTAGTGCTGTAGAAGTTCTTGAGCAGCTGAGAGGAGAGTCCAGTACGTTTTAACTTCCTGAGGAAGAAAAGCCGTTGTTGGGCCTTCTTTACCAGGTGTGAGGTGTTGACAGATCAGGACAGGTCAGATGTAATGTGGACACCCAGAAACTTAATACTGTCCACACAAGTGGAGAAAGGATCCGTTTGATGTTCTTCTGATGGACCCTATAGTGTTGTGCGGTGAACTCCTGGCTCTAAAACTCAACCTGACATTGATCGTCAGTCTGAGGTTCAGTTTTGGGAGTTCTGTGGAGCGACTCTGTGGGAAGCTCCCAACAGCACCGTCTTACGTTCCAGCGGACAGCTTGAGCTACTCAGATAAGATGGATTTCCTCCAGATGATGAAAAACTTCTAAAACCAATCAACAATTGATGTGGTTTCTGTTGATATCAGTAACACCACTTTAGGATAAGTGTATCATTGGTCACCACCCGGGGATTGTGAATGGACCCATGCCCCTTCCATAATGGCAGACAATGTGGCAGGGTTAAACTGAAGTTCTGCAACAATTTCAGGGCCCAAATTCTTGTTGGTAACACCATTCATCAGTCTATGGTTGTTAGTCGTTAGCTAAGCTGATGTGAAAATGCTGGTTACAACGGAACTGAAAATTTTCCATTAAATAACAACTAAAAACACTTCAGAAATTGTGCAAGTGTGGCTTGGTTTGTAATTGAAACAGGTTTGGGGCTTTTTCTGTTAATCTGTCACCATTATGGCACTATAGCAGTACGTTTATCACAAAGGGTCAGTGAGCATACTCCTAAACTTGTCATCTATCATTCACTCCCTGGGTTCAAGGGGGTCTGCTAGATCAGAGTCCAAAAACCAGGACGATAAGATTTGTCTAAAACTTTGTAAATCCGGGCAGTGTGCTGAAATAATCCTGTTGAGATTTTAAAGATAACATGTACTATAAACTGGAGGAGCACTCATTAGAGTGCAAGGTACCTCCATCATGCAGCATGGATCATGTCGCAAAAACGTCCCATATGGGTGCTGGTTTTAATTACCCATGCTCTATATCAGAGGTTCCCAACCCTGTTCCTGGAGATCTACCTTCCTGAAGACGTTCGCTCCAACCCTAATCATGCCCACCTGACCATCCAATCATCTAATCAAGGCTTAAGACTTTGAAATGAAGACTTAAGACCTGACTAGATCTGTCACATGGGCCACATTAGGTTTGGAGATTACATCTTTTAGGAGGGTAGATCTCCAGGAGCAGGGTTGGGCACTCCTGATCTGTATTATGTAGACGTGACCAAACTCTCTCGTTTGTAGCTTTTACAAGATGGTTGGTTTTTGACCTTTCAGAGTCACTCAAGGTCAAAGGTAATCATCTCATTTGAAAGTCCATACATGGTTTCCTATTAGTTTTTCATAGAAACCATAGTAGGCATGTCTGTTAGCACCCGTTTTGAACTTATAAGCACTCCATCTCCAAAAATTTGTGACCTTGCTCTGACCTTCTCTTTTGACCTTGACATTCCAAAATCAAATGATCTCTAGGACACAGGTAGGGTGGTGTCCCCACCAAGTTTGGTGAAAATCTCCGCATGGCTGTGGTCAGGATTTTGTTCACAGACAAACTGAGAAACAAATAACAATTGCTGGTGATTACAATAAAACGTCTGGGCGAAGGAAGCGATCAATTATGGGCTGATGTAACCAAGCTTCAAAGTTCCAAAATCTGGGACGGCATGGTGGCGTAGTGGTTAGCACGTCCGCCACACCGGACCAGAAATCACTGAACTAAAACTAAAGGGGATTGTGAAATAATGTGTTAAGTTCATTGGGGATAAAGTTCAGTGTACCGTGGTACTTATTTGCTCTTTATGTAAAGTAGTGTTTATGGATTTGTGGTACCTCACAAGCCATTCAATCACTGTCTCTACCTCTGAAAATAAGTGTGAGTGTTTGAGCTGAGAAGCCTGATCATCCTGCCATCATGAGTGTGTGTGAGAGAGCTGCTCTTTGCTTTCTCCTGCTGTTTGCTCTGAACCAAAGTCTGCTGAATGTAACAGCCGGGAAGATCCTCATCTGGCCTGCAGAATTCAGCCACTGGCTCAATAGTAAAGTCATCATAGACGAGCTTATAGCGAGAGGACATAACGTGACAATCGTTACTCACAGCGCTACAGCATCTGTAAAGACCGATCCCTCTCCAGGCTACAATGTGGAGATGATACAGGTGCCGCATACAAAACAAGACATCATTAAAACCTTGGAAGGTTTTATGAAGTATTGGATGTATGATGTGCAGCATGAACACATAATCCAGACTGCTCTGAAGATCAAGGAGATCATTGATGAGATCACAAAGTATAATCATGCATTATGCAGGGAGCTTTTTGCGCGCGAGGATCTGCTGGAGAAGTGGAGAACGGATCAGTTCGAAGTTCTTCTGACGGACCCCATGAATATGTGTGGTGAACTCCTGGCTCAGAAACTGAACCTGCCGTTTATTATCAGTCTGAGGTTCACTTTTGGGAATTGTTTGGAACGACTCTGTGGCCAGCTCGTAATGCCACCGTCTTATGTTCCAGCGACCAGCTTGAGCTACACAGATCAGATGGATTTCCTCCAGAGGATGAAGAATCTACTGTTTTATCTCTTTCAGGATTTTCTTTTTACACTAGTGACTGCAAAAAAGTGGGATTCTTTGTATACAGAGTTCATGGGTAAGTGATGCACCTGTTAGCCAGTTAACTCAATTTTAGCTAGCGGTATGGTTTACTTACATGATGCTCTGACGTCACGTGCTAACTTAAACACTTAAACGATCGTTCAAAACCAACGGCCTTAAAATATGCCTTGGTTAAAAGTCCTGCCTTATGAGATAGCAGTCTGTTAGAGCAGCAGACAATTCATCAGTCTGTCAGTTTCAGTGATACTAGCTATTCATGGGCATGTGTGGCTCATGTATGTGGAGAAGAGCAGATAAAGATCTTTTCGGAGTTTGTTAGGCCTTCATGTCATGAAATATGAGAAGCAGTATAAAAAGATGTTGTTGGCTTTCTTCTTAAGAAATAGAAGAGGGTCGATGTGCACCAGATTACAAAAGGTACAAGGATGATTATAATATTTCGATTATCATATGGTCACGACTGCATTCTTGCCATGCAAGGCTCATAAAACAATATTAAAGTTCACTTTAAAGGGGCATTTTGTATGTATTGTGTGCTGGGCTCATAAATGAAAGTCATCAGTCCGAATCCCCATTAGACCCCCACTGTGTTAAGACCCCTGGGCAATGTCTATCCACCCAGCAGTATAAGTGAGTACCAGTAAAGTAGTTGGGAGCAACCGTGGCCTAATGGTTTGGAAGCGGGTTTGGGACCTAAAGGTCGCTGGTTCGATTCCCGAACCAGCAGGAAAAATGTGTGGTGGCCTGGTAGAGTGAGCTGCACCTTCCCTTCCTCTACCTTCATGGCTGAAGTGCCCTTGAGCAAGGCACCTAACCCTAACTGCTCTCCGGGCGCCGCAATGTGTATGGCAGCCGACTGCTCCAAGTGTGTGTATGCTAACTTGGGATGGGTTAAATGCAGAGGCAATAATTTTCCTTGCAGGATTAATACAGTATATCCCAAAAAAATAAATAAATACTGGGAAGGTAACCTGCGTTGGACTAGCGTCCCATCCGAGTTGCTTCAGGCTAAAGAAACCTGGATAAGCTCTGGCCTGATGAGCCAGGAGGCTCGGGTGTAAAAAAGCCCAGCGGACTTTACGGAGGCGTAGTGGTTAGCACATTTGCCTCACAGCAAGAAGGCGCAGTGAGGGCATTTCTGTGTGCAGTTTGCATGTTCTAAGTGTGCCTGCATGGGTTTCTACGGGTTTCCTCCCACAGTCCCAAGACATGCACATTAGACTGTTCCAAATTGCCTAGGTGTATGTGTGAGTTGCCCTGCGATGGACTGATGAGCTGTACAGAGTGTACCCCGCCTTCGCCCAGTGTCGATTGAGAGAGTCTCCGTGACTCTAATAGGATTAGGCAGTTGGGAAAATGAATTATTTAAATGTAAATCTGAATTTGCGATTTTTTTTTGTTCCCATGAAATGGACCTTTTATTAAAATTGATCCGTGATGAAATAAAGACCTCTCCCTGGCATTTTCCCTAAAAAGTTTTGTCGACCTCTTGTATGCCCCCACTTCTTTGTTTGCATACGTGACGTGCACGTCTTATTTGTTTTGGAGAATGCTGGCATTCCTCAAGGACTTTGACATTAATCAGGTATCCAGCCCTGATATGGTGAGTGTATGCCTAACATTTTGCATATGTGTTTAGATTTATCACATCAAATTATTTATACCATTTGTTGCAAACAAAAAGTCGAGGATTCAGAATTCTTTTGTTGCACATGCACTGAAAGGACAACGACCATTGCTATAACAAGAGTAGGAGATTATACTGATAGCTCCTTTGGACTGTCTGATAGGAGAAAAAAGTTATAGCGTGATTTCTGTTTTAAAAAATGTCCCTTTAATATACAGGTCCATATTCACCAATAGGATTCAAGAAAATGCTGTAGGAATGCTTGAAGAAGCCCCGCCCTACGTCACAAGGCACCATTGATTAAATCACTGTATTTCCCGCCTCTAAACTGGGGACAAAGTTCAACATACGTCATTTATTGCCCTTTAGAGTGGATTGTTGTTGTGTTTGAGCTGAGAAGCCTGATCACCCTGCCGTCATGAGTGTGTGTGAGAGAGCTGCTCTTTGCTTTCTCCTGCTGTTTGCTCTAAACCAAAGTCTGCTGAATGTAACAGCCGGGAAGATCCTCATCTGGCCTGCAGAATTCAGCCACTGGCTCAACGTTAAAGTCATCATAGATGAGCTTATAGCGAGAGGACATAACGTGACGGTCGTTACTCACAGCGCTACACCATCTGTAAAGACCGATCCGTCTCCAGGCTTTGATGTGGAGATCATTCAGGTGCCGCACACAAAACAGGACATTGTTGGCAACTTGGAAAGGTTTATGAAGTATTGGATAAATGATGTACAAAATGACAACATCATCCAAATTTCTCGGAAGATTAAGGAGATAGTTGAACTCAGTACAATGCATAATCAGGTGCTGTGCAGGAAGCTTTTTGCACGTGAGGATCTGCTGGAGAAGTGGAGAAAGGATCAGTTTGATGTTCTTCTGACAGACCCCATCAATATGTGTGGTGATCTCCTGGCTCAGAAACTGAACCTGCCGTTAATCATCAGTCTGCGGTTCACTTTTGGGAATTGTATGGAGCGATTCTGTGGGCAGCTCCCAGCACCACCTTCTTATGTTCCTTCAACTGGTCTAGGCTACACAACCCTGGAGAATTTTCCTCAGAGGGTGAAAAACATGTTGTTTAAACTCTTTCAAGATTTATTGTTCACGTATCTAACTGCTATTAAATGGGATCCTTTGTATACAGAGATGATGGGTAAGTGACGATACTAGCGCCAGTTGTCAAGTGGTCCATTTTCGTTTATTTGGTATAAGATAGAATGCATCCCCATAAGGCTAGTATCTCACGGAGCTGTGAATGCTGACCAACAGTGTGATTTTTGGATTTGCCAACTTTTCTGACAAATGTTGTCGAAAGTCAGACTTCGCCCCCGTCAATTTTGCGACAATTAGCAACATTCACAAAAATGTTTACGAAAGTCTTTGCAAAAGACAGTTGGCGAACGTTAGCAACTGCTAGCAACTATTTATTTGGTAACGTTTGGGACCTTTTTCCAACTACTTTTAAAATACCAGGTGAATATCAGGCGAATCTTGGAATTGAAACACCATTACCCCTATTGATGGACCCAACCCTATAAAAAAAAAAAAAAAAATGGTGAGCAAACCCTCTCCAGCACTGTGTTCACTACTTGGCGAACCAAAAAGAATTTTAGCGACACGTGTTACAACCATTTGCAAATGCTTACAACTGTTTTGCAATCTTTTGTAAACCTTGACAAAACCCAAAATTCGATGCATTCGGCAGCATTCGCCACTGCGTGAGATACTAGCATCAAACCTGTATCTCATGAAGCAGTGAATGCTGACGACCGTAACGAGTTTTGGATTCGCTAACTTTTCTGGGGAATGTTGGTGGAAATCAGGGTTTGCCTCTGTCATTAGCAACGTTTAGCTACGATTAGCAATATTTGCACGAATTTGTACGAAAGCTGTTTGCAAAAGACAGTTGGCAAACATTAGCGACTGTTAGCAAATGTTAGCGACGGTGTTTTTGTGATGATTAGCAGCCAATTGCCACTGTTTGGGACCTTTTGCCAACTCCTGGTAAATACCAGGTGAATGTCAGGCGAATCTTGGAATTGAACCACCCTTACCTCTATTGATGGACCAACGCTATAAAAAAAAGGTAAGCGCAAACCCTCTCCAGCATTGTGTTCTCTTCTTGGCGAACCAAAAGGAACTTTAGTGACTCATGTTACAATCATTTTAAATGCTAACTGTCTTGCAAAGATTTGCAACAAAATAAACTGTTTGCGAAATGTTTTGCAATCTTTTACGAACCATGACGAAAGCCAAAATTCGCATCAGCATTCGCCTCTCCGTGAGATACTAGCCTTAAGTTTCACTGAATACTGAATAGTGTAAATAATATTTAGCATTCCGGTTTGATTTTACGCACTGCATCATGTATTTTCATGCATTTCTTGTGTTTTTACTCTCTCACCCCTCCTACATTGATTGATTTTCATCAAGCTATTTATTCAGAGCTCCCCATACAGTCTTTACGAGTTGTGTGTGTTTATCATGTTATGCATAGACTGGTTTCAGGTTCCTTGACAACCATCCTCATGCAAATCAGCGATATATAACAGCCAATCAGTATCAGCTCAGTGACACACAGACACAGTACGACCATCCAAAATGAAGTGAAGACATGGGACGGACACAAGATGGACATGGGACAACCGTTCAAAATTAATTTGTGGGTTAGTTCTATACAGCGACGTGCAGACACAGGATGGAAGCAGGATGGACACGGGACAACCATTCAGAATTAAGCCGATTGGTTAGTTCTGTACAGTGACGTATGGACAGGGGACCGAAACGGGATGGACATGGGACAGCCATTCAAAATTAAGCCGATTGGTTAGTTCTATACAGTGACGTGCACACGGAGCATCCATCCAACATTAAATCGATGGGTTCTTTACAACGATGAGCGAACATGGGACGGACTCAGCATGGACACAGGACAACAATTAAAAATTATGTTGATGGGTTAGTTAGTCAGCAGTTCTTGAATTTAATAAGAATAAAATAAAAACATGCTAGAACATTCTGATGCTTGAGACATCCTCCATAAATGTTACATAAACGTCTCCGTACAGAATACTTCACTATATCACTGATTGCTTTTTCTTCGTTCAATGACATTAAAGATAACAGTCTATTAGGTTTCACCTCACAGCAAGAAATTTCAGGGTTCGAATCTCAACCAAACAGCCTTGCTGTGCTTACATGGGTTTCCTCTGGTGACTCTGGTTTCCTCCTACAGTCCAAAGATATACATTAGGTCAACTGGCTACTCTAAATTGCCTATAGGTGTATATATGAGTATGAATGGTTGTTTTTGTCTGTGCTATCTTAATAGCAGACCATTGATCTGTACAGGGTGCAGCCCCTCCTCTTACACATAGTCAGCTGGGATTGGCTTCAGCGTCCTCCAATACACTTACGGATGCAATGCAGCTGTGGTGAAGTGTGCAGCTTTGAGGTTGTTGTTCTTTTACTGAGTTATTAGTCACATGTTTCCTCTAATGCTTTCAATGTGAGCTGAGCTGTCCGGTTCTCCAGCCATTATGAGTGCATGTAATAGAGCTGCTCTCTGCCTTCTCTTTACACTCGTTCTGAGCCACTGTGTAACAGCCGGGAAGGTCTTCATCTGGCCTGCCGAATTCAGCCACTGGCTCAACGTTAAAACCGTCATAGACGAGCTGATATCGAGAGGACACAACGTGACAGTTGTTACTCACAGTGCTACACTCTCTGTACCGACAGAGCAGTCACTGGGCTACAACGTGGAGATCGTAGAGGTGCCCTACACCAAACAGGAATTCGCCAATATCACGGACACTTTGTTAAAGTACTGGATATATGACCTACCCAATGACAACCTGATCCAGGCTTTTCTAAAGATTAAGGAGATAATAGACGTGAATACGGAGATGAATCAAGGAATGTGCAGGACTCTTTTTGCACGTGAAGATCTGCTGGAGAAGTGGAGAAAGGAACAGTTTGATGTGCTTCTACTCGATCCTATGTATATGTGTGGGGATCTGTTGGCACAGAAATTGAATCTGCCATTTATTATCAGTCTGAGGTTCAGTTTTGGGAGTGTTATGGAGCGAAACTGTGGCCAGCTGCCAGCACCACCGTCCTACGTCCCAAGCGTCGGTGTAGGCTACATGGATCGTATGGATTTTCCACAGAGAGTGAAAAACGTTTTGTATACTCTCTTTCAGGATGTGCTACTTATACTTCTGGCCACGGGGAAATGGGACCACATCTATAGGGAGTTCCTGGGTAAATGAAACTTTAATGTGTTATTCCTTTCTGGCTTAGAAAATTCTCTGGATAAACTGGTTTTGTGTGAAAGAAAGGTAATCCCACTGCCTTGGCACCTTTCCAACAGCCACCCTAAAAATGCCTCATCATGTCAATAATATTACATAGTACCTTCTAGTGACCTTTTGTTTTAGGCACTTTTTTGTTATTGCTACTTTTATAGCTGCCAAATAACTCTAGGCAAACAAAAGCATTTCTCTGCTATAGATATAGCCTCAAATATCTTCTGAGTAGTGCTTGGTCCCTACTAGGTCATTCATTAACCATATACAGGAAAAGGAAGTTCAGTTAGACAGCCTACTTGTTGTAACAGGATATCCCTTTCAACCGCACTCAACCCAGCCCAATGTAGCTCGAGGCTGTCATCGTCGACGTTGTTGTTTCATTCATACAATGAGGAACAGAGCTTTGGTCTTGGTAGTTTTTCTGCTGAGCTTGTCTGAAATAGCCCTCAGTGGCAATGTACTTGTGCTACCTGGTGAATATAGTCACTGGCACAACATGCGTGTAATTGTTGAGGAGCTCATAGACCGGAATCACAGTGTGACTGTTTACACACACACTGCCTCACATGTGAAACATAGCCAAAAGGAGCGGATCAGCTTCATTCCTTTTCAAGTCGACATGGACGAAGAGAAAGCAGACAGCATTTCACGAAACCTCATCAACCTCTGGCTGAATCAAAACACCACCGGCTTTCAGAAGCTGGCCGCAATTTGGGACGTGATGTCTGGGATGTCGCAGTATGTACAGGTTGTGTGCCATGGAATGTTTAGGAAAGATCTTGTGACTTTGCTGAATGAATCACGGTTCGACGTGCTCCTGTATGATCCCATGATGCCGTGTGCGGACTTGCTGGCCGAGGTACTTGGTGTGCCTCTTGTGATGTCTCTCCGCCTCTCGTTTGCTAATACTCTCGAGCGGCTCTGTGGGCAGCTTCCCTCTCCGCCGTCTTACGTACCTGCGGCTGGCGCTCAGGGGCATCTCACTGATCACATGGACTTTACAGAGCGATTAGAGAACATGGTACTGTACATAGTACATACGGCAATAATCAGACTTCAATCAATGTGGATTCTTGACAAACAGCTCACCAAAATCGCAGGTAAGATGCTGGTATAGTCATCCATTCAACAACTTAATCGTGCTAGGGTTGTGGGAAGACTGCAGCCTATCTCGGCTGACTCGGTGAAACTGACTCTTTCCCACTTATCTCATTTATCCTTTATCTATTGCTGTTTCTATTACAAGTTTTATATTTTCGTATTACCCGATTTAAACTGCAGTATATACATGACATATAATGTTATAATGCTTGCTCTAATACATCTCAAGATCGAATACTGACTACGGCCTTAACACACAGGGCAGCTTGACATGATAACATGTTCATCATTTATTAAAAGTGAAGCCTTGATAGATTATCAGACACAAATAAAACCAGAGAATGTAGCCAAAACGTTAAAGGTCTAAACAACCTAACCCTGGGTTTTTCCATAATCTTCACGATTCAAAAAAGTACGGAGCTCCATGATTTATGATCATGATTGGGGTATAAAAAGAAGGGAGGGTGCACCCAAGAGATGAAACTTGAAGGAATCGTGTTTCCAACTTCATCAAGATCCCCTACGATGGCGCATCGAGGTCTGTTATGCTCTGTTAACGTCTGTTAAGCTCTACTGCGCTCTACTACGATTCCCACTTTCTATCACGATTGACATCAAATCTAAAAAGTCGTAATAATCGTAGCAAAAAATTTTATCAGTCAAAAACTTTGTCACAGCCATCACAATTTCACCAAGTTCATTCAAGATGATCATAATTTCACCAAGTTCCCTCAAGATAATTACAATTCCACCAAGTTCCTTCAAGATCATCACGATTCCACCAAGCTCCCTCGAGATCATCACGATTCCACCAAGCTCCCTCGAGATCATCACGATTCCA
>JBCNYH010000005.1:15892791-15912226 GCA_039654325.1 Tandanus tandanus
CGAGATCATCACGATTCCACCAAGCTCCCTCGAGATCATCACGATTCCACCAAGCTCCCTCGAGATCATCACGATTCGATCCCACAAGCTCCCCACACTCATCACGATTCTCTCAAATCATGTAGATTGTGGACATCGTGGCCCCAGTGAAAACCCATGGTACGGATCCTCAGTAATGATCTAAAAGGATAGGAGGATGTTTGATGTTGGTAAAGAGAGGACAAGTGAGTAAGGTAAAGTAAAATAACCAATTACATGCAGCAAAAATATCCCATCTTCAGGGTACTTTTAAGATCATACACTTTGATCGTTCTTCCGTGTTCACTGGCAATATTGACATTTTTACTGCTTAGGGTTAATGTTGTAATAAAGGTTATGTAGTTTTGGTTTCCTTGCTTATCCTCAAACCTGTGTGTGAGGTAGGGTAACAGTACAAATACCAAAAGTATTGTCCACTACTCTATGCAATCCCAAATACCTTGGGTGACAAACACTTCCATGACAGGGCTTCTTTGCTCCTTTCCTTCACAGGCAAACCCACAACACTGTGTGACACTATGGGCAAAGCTGACATCTGGTTAATCCGAACTTACTGGGACTTCGAGTATCCGCGGCCACTCCTCCCAAACTTCAAATTTGTTGGTGGATTGCACTGCAAGCCTGCGAAACCTCTACCAAAAGTAAGCTTAGTGGTTAAGGTGATGGGTTACTGATCTGAAGGTCAGCGGTTCAATCCCCACTATCACCACTGTTAGGCCCTTGACCAAGGCCCTTAACCCTCAATTGCTCAATGGTATTAAAATGATAATTTCAAGTTGCTCTGGATAACAGCGTCTGCCAAATGCTGTAAATGTAAGCTCCGTCTATTAAATATAAAAAATGTTGTACTCCTCTGACCTTTACTACAGATCTATGTGAGATTATAAAACTTTTACTGCATGATTATTGTGTAGAGTGTGTTGGTGAAGGGTTATAATATGGACTACAGTGGATTTTGAATTTACTGGGGCGGCACGGTGGCGTAGTGATTAGCACGTCCGCCTCACAGCAAGAAGGTCCTGGCTTCAAGTCCTAGGCTTGGCAAGGGCATTTCGGTGTGGAGTTTGCATATTCTCCCAATGCTTTCATCCAGGTACTCCAGTTTGCGTAAACTAAAACATGCATATTAAACTAATTCGCTGTTCCAGACTGCCCCTAAGTGTGAGTGTGTTGGCCCTGCGATGGTCTGGCGAGCTCTTCAGGGTGTACCCCACTTTCACCTAGTGTTGGTCGAGATAGGCTCCTGATAGGGTTCAGTAGTTTGGCTTGATTAAGTTTAATAGAAATTTAAATAGAAAAATGTGTTACTTTTAGGTGGCCCGGTGGTAGGGTGCTGGATTACTGATCCCAAGGTCGGAGGTTCAAACCTCACTGTCACCGGGTTGTCACTGCTGTCCCCCCAGTGCAGATAACTGAGTTATCAAAGGCCAGCCATGTCTCTTACTGTCTACAGTGAGAGACCTGTAGAAGAATCATTGCTGACTTTCGTAAAGAGTAGTCTGCATTGCCGTCAGCGTGTTTCTACTCTGCGATGGCCTGGCGAGCTGTGCAGGGTGTACTCTGTCCTCACCCAGAGTCGGCTGAGATGGGCGCCAGCCTCCCCGCGACCCTAATTTGGATTAAGCGGTTCAGACAATGAATGAATGAATGAATGTGTCACATTTTCTATGTTTTCTATGTTCTATTGTGAATAAAATATGGGATTATTATATTTGCATATCATTGCATTCTGTTTTTATTTACATTTTACACAGCGTCCTTTTTTGGAATTGGGTTGCACATCAATCTCATTAATGATTTTGCTTTTTGCTCTTATAGGAGATGGAAGAGTTTGTCCAGAGCTCGGGGGATGATGGTATTGTAGTGTTTTCACTGGGCTCCATGATTAAAAACCTCACCCCTGAGAGAGCAAACACCATCGCTTCAGCACTGGGCCAGATTCCCCAAAAGGTCTGATATTACACCATTGTTAATGCACATCTTCATACATAATCAACAAACTCATTAATGAGCCGAAAGGCACCTATTGTCCTGTAGAGTTAGGGTTTTTCTCTTGACAAAATAAGTATAACTACAGTGTTTCATTGATTCGGAATGATTTGAGGACATTGGGTGGGATACGGTATGTGCATACAGTGTGGCCTTTTTTACATCGATTTCTATTCAGAAATCTAACTAGATTTCCTCTGGGTTCTCCAGTTTCTTTCCCCTGCCCATAAGAATATCTATACATAGATTGGCAACTCTAAATTCCCAATGGGTTTTGACTTCTACCTCGATAAGGTCACTCTCAGGCCTGAACTCATCCTGTGTGTAATTTCAGGTCTTGTGGAGATACGTAGGCGAGAAACCAGAAACTCTCGCTCCTAATACAAGAATCTATGACTGGATTCCCCAAAACGATCTACTAGGTAAAGAGCATTTCCCATGTGTGTACATATAATCACATTCTGTTGAAGTAAATTTACTAATGATTTGTATCTGCAGGACATCCTAAAACCAAGGCCTTCATCACCCACGGTGGGACTAATGGAATATATGAAGCGATTTATCACGGCGTTCCCATGGTGGGCCTGCCGCTGTTTGCTGATCAGCCTGATAACATCAATCACATGAAATCCAAGGGAGCTGCTGTTATGCTTGACTTCAACAAAATGGAGACCAAGGACCTGAAACAGGCTCTCGATGATGTCATTAACAATCCATCGTGAGTTGATATTGTGATTTCTGATGCAGTCATTTTCACTAATATCATGCTTTTGGATATATTTATCAATTTATTTCATGTTGTTATTTGAAACCTAAAGACGCTCTAAACATCCTCGATCATTCAACCTCCCTCAGCCTTTTTACATTCAAGACTTGCTATTCCACTTCTTTCCACAGCTACAAAGAGAACATCATGAGGCTATCCCGAATCCACCACGATCAACCGATGAAGCCGCTAGACCAGGCTGTCTACTGGATCGAGTTTGTGATGCGCAATAAGGGGGCCAAGCACCTGAGGGTTGAAGCCCATAACCTCACGTGGTATCAGTACCACTGCTTGGATGTGGCAGCGTTTTTACTTACTGTGATTGCTTTAGTTGTGTTCGTTTTTGTGAAAACATGCAGTTGGCTCTTTCGTAAATGTTTCAGAAAGACCCCAGCAAAGAGCAAGAAAGAGTAAAATGTGTGTATGAACGTAGTAATAATTGTTGTGATTTCTTGGCATTAATTTTAGGAATGAAACACTGTCAAAACACTGTTAAATGTACATCCCAGAGGTGATGTACAGTATGTCTGGGTTATTTTTAAATAATTATTAAGAACAATGCAGTCAGGCAGAGATGTTTGTCTGTGTCGAGTGATTTTTTTTTAATATATATCTGTATATTTTTTTAAATTCCAGATACTTGTACTGTAAAACCACTCTCTCTTATTAAATAAATCAAATAGAAATAATCAAATTTCTAATTGTTTTCAACCTTCACAAGTTCTCCCACACCACTCCACTGCTACGCTCTCTCCATTGGCTTCCTGTCGCTGCTCGCATTAGATAATGCTTGCCTACACAGTCAAAAATGGACCTGCACCCACCTACCTCAAAGCACTTCTCACATCTCGCACCTCACCGTGAACTCTCTGATCCTCTAGCACTGCTAGACTGGTCCCACCTTCTACCAACCACATTTTAAATTATAAATAACTTTATCTAATCGTCTGAATGTACATACAGCGTTACTTCAGCCTATTTGGACATATTTTTCCATCATCCATGCTACCAATGAATGAATATGAGCTTTAAATATATATATTTTTAAATAACACCATTCTAACAGTACTCTTGAACAGCCTCTATGTTAATGATCTACTACAAGACAATTATGGCATTTGTCCGACAGTTTGGATTATCAAAGGTCATTAGCTGTTTTTAAAGCAAACACTGGTTGGTAAACTTAAAACAGTCTCCCCCTATTTTTGACTATGACCACAGTCACACGTGGCTTAGTCACTATTTTGTTCAATACAATGATGAGGAGCAGATCTACCTGCTTAGTGATTTTGCTGCTCAGTCTGACTGAAATAGCTCTCACAGGAAATGTATTGGTGCTTCCGGGTGAATTTAGTCACTGGCTTAACATGCGCGTAATCGTTGAGGAGCTCATGGACCGCAACCACAGTGTAACCCTTCTCGTGCAATCTGCCTGACCGACGGTAAAAAATGGTCAAAACGAACGCTTCAAATGTATCTCTTTCAAAATCAACATGGAGCAGCAGGAGTCTGGCAACATAGGGAAGAACTTCATCAGTATGTGGATGCATCAAAACACTACCAGCTTTCAGAAGATGACCTTCATTTGTAACACAATGTTCCGAGATGTCTCATTATATACAAGCTGTATGCGATGGAATGTTTGGTAACAGAGATCTTGTGTCTTCACTGAAGGAGCTGCAGTTCGATGCACTCCTGTTCGACCCCATGATGCCGTGTGCTAGCATGATGGCGTATTTTCTTGACCTGCCTAGTGTGATGTCTCTACGGCTGACTTTTGCAAATATTTTGGAGCGGTTCTGTGGGCAGATGCCCACCCCACCGTCTTATGTACCTGCCGCTGCCATTCAGGGGCATCTCACCGATCACGTGAACTTCAAAAAAATTAAGCCAACTTCAACAAATGTTCACCTATGATAAAAGTTACACCGAAATCATTGGTATGACATATTACAGCAATGTTTTTGAATGTTTATTCATTCATCCATATTCTAAGCCGCTTAATTCTTTTCTAGTGTTGCGGGGAAGCTATTGCCTATGTCAGCCAACTCTGGGCGAATGCGGGGTACACCCTGAACAGCTCACCAGGTCATTGCAGGGCCAACACACATATAACCATTCATACTTACACCTAGGGGCAATTTGGAACAGCCAATTAGCCTACTGTGCAGGTTTTTGGACTGTGAGAGTACCCAGTGGAAACCCACGCAAGCATAGGGAAAATATTCAAACTTCACACAGAAACACCCAAGCCCAGGAATCAAACCCAGGCCTTCTTGCTGAGATGTGGACGTGTTAACCACTGTGCCACTGTGCCTTTTTTAATGTAACTTAACAAGTTTGTTTTAAACTGTATAGACTTTAAACTCTAAAACTTTAAACACTGTCTCTCATTTACCAAAGTGCTTAATCCTACTAGGGTTGCAGGGAGGCTGGATCCTATATCAACTGGATCCTATCTCAGGGGACACTCTGAACTGCTCGCCAAACCATCGCAGGGTCAGCACACAAAGCCATTACACATAAACACACACATGCCATACCCTAATGTGCATGTCTTTGGACTGTGGGAGGAAACCGGAGTACCTGGAGGAAACCCACACAAGCATGGGGAGAACATGCAAACCCTTGCCAAAACCTGGACTCGAACCCAGGACCTTCTTGCTGCGAGGCAGACTTACTAACCACTACACCACCATGCCGCCCACACACTTTAAACTCTCTAGCAAAAAAACAAACTGGATTCTGATCTGCATAGTATCACACTAACACATTAGTTGCCTCTTTGCTCCAGCAAAATACAACTCCTTTAAGTAGGAGTGAGCTCACCATCTGCATAGTTACTGACACATTAGTTGTCTCTTTGCTCCTGTACTTCACAGTCAAACCCACAACACTGTGTGACGCTATGGGCAAAACTGACATCTGGTTAATTCGAACTTACTGGGACTTTGAGTATCCACGGCCACTCCTACCAAACGTCATATTTGTTGGTGGATTGCACTGCAAGCCTGCAAAACCTCTACCAAAAGTAATCTTATTATTGTATTTAACATTTATTTTGTTAGACATCCTGTTCCTAGGAGAAATAGCAATAGTAATAGTAATAGGGGATAAACACAGCATTGCTTTGCTGAGTCATCGTCAGCCAGGGAAAATCACAGGACACTTACAAAGGTGCAAGGGTGTAGCTCACTCCCCTTTACTACAGATCTTTGTTTACAAAACCTTTACTACACTTCTAATTGATAGTTACTGTGTTCTGGGTGAAAAGAAAAGAGTTCTTTATCTTCAGGATAACAGTTTTTCATTCATCACTAATTAGTGAATTAGAAACATGAGAAAGTGACAATAATTAAAAATAAAATAATTAATTAAAAAAAAAACAAATGGAGCAAGTGTCCCAGTGTATCTGCTGTCATCTGTTCATTCATGATGGTATTGTAGTGTTTTCATTAAACTCCGTGATTAAAAACCTTCCATGAGTTAAAAGCTTCTGTTATGCTTGACTTCAACAAAATGGAGACCAAGGACCTGAAACAGGCTCTCGATGATGTCATTAACAATCCATTGTAAGTTGATGATGATTCAATCATTTACACTAATGTCATGCTAATAAATACATTAATCATTTTATTTCACGTTGTTATTTGAAACTTAAAGAAGGCTTGCTATTCCCCTTCTTTCTACAGCTAAAAAGAGAACAGCCTGAGGCTATTACGAATCCACCACGATCCACCGATGAAGCCGCTAGACCGGGCTGTCTACTGGATCGAATTTGTGATGCGCAATAAGGGGGCCAAGCACCTGAGGGTCGAAGCCCATAACCTCACATGGTATCAGTACCACTGCTTGGATGTGGCAGCGTTTTTACTTACTGTGATTGCTTTAGTTGTGTTCGTTTTTGTGAAAACATGCAGTTGGCTCTTCTGTAAATGTTTCAGAAAGACCCCAGCAAAGAGCAAGAAAGAGTAAAACATGTGTATGAACGTAGTAATAATGGCTGCGATCTGTTCTCCTGTTTCATGTCCAGTATTGTTTTGTAAATATATATAAAATATATTTTTTTAAATTATTATTGCTGATACAGTGAAAGTGTCTGCTCTTTTTTAATCTTTCAAACACTCACCTACTCAGTCACTCATTTGTTGAACCGCTTAACCCTATTAGCTATTATCTCAGCTGACATTGGGTAAAGGTGGGGTAGGTCTGTCTTTTATTAAAGCACCGCATGTGGTAAATCTGTCTTCTATTAAAATATGCGTCACATCATGAATTGAAGAATCAGACAACGGCAACCACAGACTGAGCAGCTGAAGTCTTGTATCAAGCAAAAATGGATAAAAATTTCTCATCTGCTGCCACATCAACACTGACAAAGTTAAAAGTCACTTCAGCAGAGCCATCTTCCACTGTCTTTTCTGAATGCCGCCTTTTCAAAAACATATTATGAAAATCTGAACACAGATATTCAGTTTTGTATTCTGAAGATGATGCATATCATAACAGCCTAACAGTCTTCTTATGCTCCTGACCCTATAAAGAATAATAAGACCCTATAAAGTTTTAACTTCCTGGGTGGTGCACTTGCAAAACGTTGTCTGACGTTTTGTGAGGTCAGTTTCGTGTGTCTTTGTGGTCGGATACCTGCTGTGCTGTTGGGAATAAAGGTCAGGGTTTTGTTGTCACGTGATAGATCTGGAGCTCTGCAGGGTTTTTGTTCTGGCTTATTCCATGTCTCTGCTAGAAGACTGATCATCCATCCATCATGAAATCAGCTCTCTGCATTCTTTTCCTGCTTGGTCTGAACCGAACTCTGCTGTGTGTGACAGCAGGGAAAATCCTCATCTGGCCTGCAGAGTTTAGTCACTGGCTTAACACCAAAGTTATCATCGATGAGCTTATAGCAAGAGGACACAGTGTGACCATCATCACCCACAGTGCTACACCGTCTGTAACGACAGATCAGTACAATGTGGAGATTATACAGGTACCTCACAGCAAGAAGGATGCTATGGACACCTTCGAGAGGCTTTTGAATTTCTGGACGTACGACATGCCAAATACCAACACAATCCAAGCTGTTCTGAAGATCACTGAATTAATGAACACTATGTTTGAGCAAAATCAAGCATTATGCAGGGAGCTCTTTGCACGTAAAGATCTGCTGGAGAAATGGAGAAAGGAACAGTTTGATGTTCTTCTGACAGACCCTGTGGTTGTATGTGGGGAACTGCTTGCACAGAAGCTCAACCTTCCGTTCATCCACAGTCTGAGGTTCAGTTTTGGGAGTGTTATGGAGCAACAATGTGGTCAACTGCCAGTACCATTATCCTACGTACCGGCTGTTTGTCTGGGCTACACAGACCACATGAATTTCCCACAGAGAGTGAAAAATACATTGTTTACTCTCTTTCACGCTGTAATGTTTAATCTGATGGCAACAATGAAATGGAATCAGCTCTTCACAGAAGTCATGGGTAAATGATCATCTGTTATTTGGGATACCATTTAAGGTGCAGGTTTAGAAAAGAATATTGGTGAGAGAAAAAAAGCTAAAAACGGCTCAGTTTAGTTCTTGTCCTCTGATAAGGCTATATTACGCAAGAAAAAAACCTAGCGAGCATACTCCTCAAATAATATGATTTACAGTGTGGAAGAGTGAATCGGGTATCATTGTTACCACACAGCACAAGGTCTTCTGTTTCCATTACCGACGCTGTGTTTCCGTCACTATCATGGATAGGCTGGAGCCGAACCCAGCTGACCGTGGGTGAGAAGTGGGGTACACCCTGAACGGGTCGCCAAACTATTCCAGAGCTAACACTGAAATGAACTATAATTCTCACTCCCATTTACACCAATGAGCGACTTACAGTAATCAGTTGACCTAATCTGCATGTTTTTGGACTGTAGGAGGAAACCGGAGCACCCAGATGAAACCACACTTGTTATGCTAAATTGCCCCTACATATGAATGAGTGTGTGAATGAACAGTATATGTGTGCATGTAGTGAAATGGAAAGTCAGCCTGCCTCGTACCCAGGATTGCTGGGATTGGTTTCTGGCCCATTGTCACTCTGACCAAGATAAAGTAGATACAAAAAGGTTAATGAATGAATATAAACTTTGACACACTGTGATAAAAAAATAGTCATGTGGTCTCCTTTCTAACAGTTACCTTGAATCTGAACTCTACCCGAGAATTTTTCTAAGGTCAGTAACCGCATCTGAAGCAAACACTTATTGGCCAGCTTGAAACACTTCCCCTTTTTTTGACCCAGTGGAAAGACACAAGTGACTTTATTTTATTTGATACAATGAAGACGAGCAGATCTAGTACCTCCTTAGTAATTTTGCTGCTCAGCCTGACTGAAATAGCTCTCAGTGGAAATGTATTGGTGCTTCCAGGTGAATATAGTCACTGGTATAACATGCGCGTAATAGTTGAGGAGCTCATAGACCGCAACCACAGTGTGACCCTCCTCACATACTCCGCCTCACCGACAGTAAAACATGGTCAAAAAGAACGCTTCAGATTCATCACTTTCGAAATCAACATGGAGCAGCAGGAGGCGGACAACTTTTGGCAGAACTTTATAAGTATATGGATGCACCAAAACACTACCAGCTTTCAAAAGCTGACCTTGATGTGGAACATGATGTCCGAGATGTCTCATTATATACAGGTTGTATGCAATGGAATGTTTCGTAACAGAGATCTTGTGACTTCACTGAAGGAGATGCAGTTTGATGTACTTCTGTTCGACCCCATGATGCCGTGTGCTAGCATGATGGCGGATTTTCTTGACCTGCCTAATGTGATGTCTCTCCGGATCAGTTTTGCGTATAATCTTGAGCGGCTCTGTGGGCAGATGCCCGCGCCACCATCATATGTACCTGCCGCTGCCACTCAGGGGCATCTCACTGATCACATGAACTTTACAGAGCGCTTAGAAAACATGCTACTATATATAGTACACACGGCAATAATGAAACTTCACCAGAAGTTAACTTTTGATAAATATTTCACAAAAATTGCAGGTATGGCATTGCACTCTAGGAGTTTTAAAATACTCGTAAGTTTTAAATTTTGTACAAGCCCAAATCAGAAAACGTTGGGATGCTAGATTAAAAACATACAAAACCTCATGAAAAACTCATACACTCGCATCTCACTCATTTGCTGAACCACTTAATCCTACTCCTGTTGGGTAGTGTAGAGGCTGGAGCCTATCTCAGCCGACACTGGGCGAAGGCAATGTACACACTGAATAGCTCGCCAGACAATCGCAGGCGATGTTCTACAATACAATGCAAAACCACATCACACACACCACTCCACATATTACAAAGGTATAGCTGCGGAAGAAGAGGGTGGACTGGCCCGCTTGCCGTCCTGATCTTTCCCCAGGAAAGAATGTGTGGTGAATTCTGAAATAAAAAACGTAATACAGACCCTGTACTGTTGCACATGTTAAGACCTGTTTGTAGGAAGAATGGGACAAAATAAACACTTGAATCGTGTCATCAATTGGAGTTTTCAGTCACTAATTATCTTTTAAATGTCGTGAAAAGCAACAAAAAGGTTCTTGGTTCAAGTCCCAGGCTGGGCAAAGGTGTTTCTGTGTGGGGTTTGCATGCTCTCTCCACTGGGTACTCCGGCTTCCTTCAGTCCAAAGACATGCCCTTTAAGTTACAAGTACACTCTTGACCCTAGGTGTCAGTGTGAATGTGAATGGCTGTGTGTGTTGCCCTGTAATGGTTCGGGGAGCTGTTCAGGGTGTACCCCGCCTTCACCCAGTCTTGGCTGAGAAACCCGCGACCCTACTAGGATTAAGTGGTTCAGCAAAAGAGTGACCGAGAGTGCTTTCTTTTTTATTTGCATTTTCTATATCGTCCCAACTTTCTCTAATTTGGGCTTGTAAAAAAAACTTCAAATAATGTTTATACTCTTTGGATTGGAGTGAGCTTAAAATTAAAATATTGGATTCTAATCAGTGTAGTTACTGATACAACACTTGCTTTATTTGCTCCTGTACTTCACAGGCAAACCCACAACACTGTGTGACAGTATTGGTAAAGCTGACATCTGGTTAATCCGAACTTACTGGGACTTCGAGTATCCACGGCCACTCCTCCCAAACTTCAAATATGTTGGTGGATTGCACTGCAAACCTCCAAAACCTCTACCAAAAGTAAGTTAAGTCTGACATCTTTAATTTTTTTCTTAGCCATTGTCGTCTGTCTCATTAATGACTTTGTATCATTTTTTATTTTTTTATAGAAGATGGAGAAGTTTGTCCAGAGCTCGGGGGATGATGGTATTGTAGTGTTTTCACTGGGCTCCATGATTAAAAACCTCACCACCGAGAGAGCGAACACCGTCGCTTCAGCGCTCGGCCAGATTCCCCAGAAGGTCTGATTTTATGCCATTAATAACCCACATCTTTATACATAATCCACAATCTCATTAATGAAGGATTTTAAGTGCTGAGAGACACTCAGGGTACTGTTTCATACATTCATTCATTAGCCGGATCGCTTGATCCTACTAGGGTCATGGAGACACTGATGCCCTTCCCTGCAACTCTGGGCGAAGATGGGGTACACCCGGGAAAGCTTGTCACTCTCTCACAGGGACTACAACCATCTACAACCACTACAACCAACACTACAACCATATAAACTCCCACTCACACCTAGGGGCAATTTGGAACAGCCAATTAGCCTAACATGCATGTTCTTGCTGTAAAGCAGGCGTGCTAACCATTACACCACCATGACATGTCATGACATGAGTGTTTTGATGATTCTGAATGTGTTGAAGAAGGTCATTTAGATCCTTTACTCCAGATTCCCAATAGGTTTTGATTCTACCTCGATAAGATCACCCTTAAATCCCTCAGGCCTGACCTCATCCTGTGTGTAATTTCAGGTCTTGTGGAGATACGTAGGCGAGAAACCAGAAACTCTCGCTCCTAATACAAGAATCTATGACTGGATCTTCTAGGTAAAGAGTATTTCCCATGTGTGTACATACAATCACATTCTGTTGAAGTAAATTTACTAATGATTTGTATCTGCAGGACATCCTAAAACCAAGGCCTTCATCACCCACGGTGGGACTAATGGAATATATGAAGCGATTTATCACGGCGTTCCCATGGTAGGCCTGCCGCTGTTTGCTGATCAGCCTGATAACATCAATCACGTGAAAACCAAGGGAGCTGCTGTTATGCTTGACTTCAGCAAAATGGAGACCAAAGACTTGAAACAGGCTCTCGATGACGTCATTAACAATCCATCGTGAGTTGATGGAGTGATTTCTATAATTTGAGTCTATATAATATATTGAATCAATAATACTGATGTTTGAGGTTAAGATCCCTTTAATGGTGAATATGTACCAGTTTCAACAAGGACCTTCACCTGCTTGATTGGTTCTTTCTCATTTAATCAAAGTGGACTGAATCAAGTTATTTGAACTTGGAGGCTTTATCAATATTTGCATTACCAGACAATCAATCAAGTCATTCTGTGAATCAATCATTAAGCCATTTTCCTTCCACTATTCCTGATGGGAAGGCGGTACAGTGGCGTAGTGGTTAGCATGTCCACCTCACTGCCAGAGGTTCCTGGGTTCGAATCCTGGGCTCAGCGAGTTTCTGTGCAGAGTTTGCATGTTCTCCCCATGTTTGCGTGGGTTTCCTCCGGGTACTCCGGTTTCCTCCCACAGTCCAAAGACATGCACATTAGGGTAACTGGATGTTCCCAGGGGTGTGTGAGTGGCCGTGTGCATGTTGATCCTAAAATGGACTGGCAAGCTGTTCAGGGTGTACCCTGCCTTTACCCAGAGTCAGCTGAGATAGGCTCCAGCCTCCTCGCAACCCTAGTAGGATTATGCGGTTTGGCGAATGAATGAATGGATATTCCTGATGGGTTTCTTTATTCAGGGCCATGGAATAGAATGTCTCCTTAGCAAATGGAAGACTGACATAGTAAATGTGCATACCAGCCTTTCTTTACTGGGAATGATGAACAGAATCCAATCAGGTGGAGGTGCATTCATAATGCCAAATGTGAACAGCTATGCATCGTGGCTGTCCACCTGTGAGCCGATCACACAGTGTGACACAGACTTTTAATTTCTATTTTGTTTATTTTCTCAGCTACAAGGAGAGCATGATGAGGCTATCCCGAATCCACCACGATCAACCGATGAAGCCCCTAGACCAGGCTGTCTACTGGATTGAGTTTGTAATGCGCCATAAGGGGGCCAAGCACCTGAGGGTTGCAGCTCATAACCTCACGTGGTATCAGTACCACTGTTTGGATGTGGCAGCGTTTTTGTTGTTCATAATCACACTGGTTGTGTTCATGTTGGTGAAAATGTGCAGTTGGCTCTTCCGTAAATGTTTCAAAAAGACCCCGGTAAAGAGCAAGAAAGACTGAAGCATGTGTATATGAATGTTTTACTAATTACTGTGATTTTTTGAAAAAAAAAATTTTTTTTTGGACTTAAATACTTTGTGTCACAGAAAGAATTTCTGTCTTTGTTTATTTGCTTTTATTAGATTGTTAACTGATGATCCTGTGAAATGTCTGCTCCCATAAGTTACGACACATATGTTACAAGATATTCAGAATCCCAAGAAATTGCTCTAATAAAGTTTTCCACTAACCCCCAAAACATGTTATTAGCAATCAAAATCACATGAAACTTGGCAGACTGATACTTAGAATTCCATGGAGCCTGATTTTTTTATTTTCGAACAGGAACCAGAATTATGACGTCATAACTGTAAAAAAAAAAAAATCCATCCAACTACATAATGCGTGGACAGAATCGTTCAAAGTCCTACTCCTCTGTTATTACTCACTGGAATCACATGAAACTTTGCAGGTTTATATAAGAATATCTGATGCACAATTATATGCACTCTGATTTTTAATTCTTAAACCGTAAACGAAATTATTGGCATCACCAGCTATGAATGCGTCACAGGTATATCTCCTCTGATGTGTAACTTAATTCAGCTTGTTTAACTGAACAATCTGGCAACCCTCTATCAAAATTTGTAACCTCTGGCACTTTCTAATACATTGAAAGGGGTGTTGTTTGGTATGAAGGAATAATATTTAAGATGTCAGAAATTAAGGAAATGAAATGCACTACTACTCAAAATTAAAGGAGAAAAACGAACAAAACTTAATCATAAAATTGGAAACTTTTTTTGCGCAATCTGGCAACCCTTTGCGCAGCGGCGGTGCAGAGCGCGAGGAAGTGTTCAGCCATTTTAGACGAAGGCTCAGACACGAACAAAAACATTGAACTGGATGTTTATTCTTTTTTTTATTTAATGTAGTAAACGAGTTGCCTGAATAAATATATTGGGGACTACCCAGGGCAGAACAAGGCGACTTGAAGTCTCCTTTTTAAAAAGAGAGAAAAAGGCTGCCGAAGATGGCCGTCGACAGGCGAGATGACAAAGGTAAAAGAATTTAGCTAGCTAATGTTAGCATGTTAGCGTTTAGCTTATGCTACAACCTTTGTCTGCTCATGTTGGATTTTTTTTTCATAGCTACGTTAACCGTTGCCTTAATTTTAAGACAGTTAAGCATAAATGTCATTATTAGTAGTAATAATATTAGCAGTAAGCTAGTAATTAGTTAATTTATTAGGTGTAGGATTGTTTATTTTTTTAGCTTTGAATAGGGCTAACTAGCATTTAGCTTCCCGTATCAGTAATTTGGTCATGTCTCATGTGTATCTCTCACACTCTCACTCACACACACACATGTATATATATGTATATATAGCTATTTAACGTCTTTTTTTAAGCTGATGATTACTTGTAAATTCACAGTAAGTGGTGGTTTTATGATAATATAAATAATTTTTAGATGGAGAGCTCAATGTTCTGGAGGATATCCTGACTGATGCTCCAGACCAAGATGACGAGCTATACAACCCTGAAAGTGAACATGACCTGAATGAAAAGAAAGGTGTGTGCTACCCCGATACTTATATATATATATATATATATATATATATATATATATATATATATATATACACACAATACATATTTTGTTAATGTTATTGCATTATCTTCCAATTAAGACAGCTTGGGGCGAATGGTCGAGATCAGGGACCCTGTCAACCATATCGTGGCATTGCTGGGAATTGAACACACTGCCTTTTTCCAATGAGAGTTGATCGTTTTTGTTTTTTTAGGGGTGCCGGAAAAAATCGATTCACATCTGAATCGCAATTCTTATTTATTAGCATTCTGAATCGATCCAAATGTTCAAGAATCGATGTTTAAAAACACGTTTTTCCAAACATTTCCAACCTTACTCACAGCGCGTACCATTTGTCCAGACACGGCCTCCGCCGTGAATTGTGCCAGTGAGTGGCGGGTCCAGAACTAGCTTTTAGCCTAGGTTTGACATGGATGAGGAAAAAGAAATACAGCCAGTGCCGTCTTTGCTGAAGGCAAATGTTTGGGTGCACTTCGGATTTTACGGGTAAGAAGGAGCTTGACATGACATATGCGGCAAAATCTGCAAAATAAAAGTCAAGTATTTCGGGAACACTTCAAATCCCCGAGCCCACATCTTACGCCATCACCCGGAGCTAAAAGAACCAGAGCAGCAGGCACGACCAACTCCTGACCAACGCACACTCCATCACTTCACTATACTCCCAACCAAATCTGAACGAGCAAAGCGGATCAGTACATCTACGAAACCAGTTGTCTAGTAATATAATTTCTTTCGTTCTTATAGAAGAGTTGTTCTTAGCTTATAGAAGAATGTAGCTACTTGTGAAATTGGCACCCTTTGTTTGTAATGGTTATGAATCAAAAAATCGGTTTGAATCGAGAATCGATTCGGAATCGAGTCGTCACCCCAAAAATCGGAATCAAATTGAATCGTGAGTTGTTGTTAGATTCACATCATCATTTTTTTTTCCTCCTAAGGTTCCAAGCGCAAGAATGAGCGCCGAGACAGCCATGATGTAAAACGGCTGAGGTCTTCTGGCCACTCTAGCAGGCAGCCAGTTAAAAGGTCGGTATCGTCCGGCGGAGCCATTGGGAAAAAGATGACCAGCTTGAGAGGCAGACATCACCCTGATGACTTCTACGATGACAGGAAGAACCATTCCAGCAGAGGAAGAGCTTCTAGGACAGAGCTGTCCAAAGGGCACAGCAGAGATCACCACAGGAGGCTCAAACCACTGATCTCGGAGCTGAATGAGGTGTGTGGGGCACTCGGGAGAGTGATTGCAATAATAATATGACGATGTCATGGCTGTACTATTAACGCACATCAACAATAATACATGTCTGTGCTTTTAGAAGCTGAGGAGGACGACTGAGGAGAGCGTGGGCCGGGTCAGCCGCTCCTCGAAGGAGGAAGAAGAAGCGCGGTCGGTGGAGTACGGGTCAGAGCAGGAGACTGGAAGTTCCGCAGGCTCCTCCGAAGGCAACCGTTCTGACGGCGAGGAAGAGGAGCTGATGGAGGATGAGGAGGAGGAAGGAGAGAAGGGCCCTGATGATGATGATGAGGAAGAGGACGTTGAGGGGGAAGAAGGAGAAGAGGAGGATGAAGATTACGAGCTGGAGGATGGCGACCAGCAGGAAGAGAATGAGCAGAATGACTATGATACGCGCAGCGAAGCCAGCGATTCGCAGTCGGAATCGGTGTCCTTCTCAGAGGGCGAATCAGTGCGCTCCGCCTCAGGCTCTGAGGCCTCGGGTGAGCAGCTGTCTACCTCAGCATCATGGTCCTAGAGTCAGGTTGCTGCTCGATTGCAGATGCTTCTAATAAAGCTGCCAGGTTTACAGTCAGATTAATGAATTGTCTTGATGGTATATTACTGTTAACCATTTGATAAAACCCGCAGAGGAGGGGGTCACAAATTTTCCAGGTATGCAAGCAGAGACACGCCTACCTTACGTCAGCCAATCACAGCAACATGCTATTAAGCTCTAATTGGGAAGTATAACCCAGCTTCTAGAAAATATTTCCTGCATTTCAGAGTGCATATCTATACATTTCTATATCATTTCCTGTTAGATCATTTATTTGGCCGCCTGAAGCATGCCCTCGTCACTACTTTGGTGGTCCTTCTTATCAAGCCAGTCCATACTCGACAGCAGATTCTCGCTGTAACATTGTAACTGCTGTAAATCTTTTAATTAGGTGTTGTCAGAAGTTTTCACTACCGGTTGCTACCTGGATGTGTTCCCTTTATCGACAGATATGCAAAGTGCAGAGCTAGAACTCCAAGCCCAAGTTATGTAGGCAAGATATTTCTATATATATACATACATATATACACTCTAACAGAAGGGGCTTGTTCTCCCGTTTACTATTCAGATAAGGAAAGAAAAGAGAAGAAGCACGCTAGAGGGATATCACCAATCGTTTTTGATAGAAGTGGAAGCTCAGCTTCAGAATCATGCACAGGTATTAAATAATCCCCAATAATTCAGTTCTGCATATTTAAGCTCATGCACTAATTATTATAACTAATAATTATGGACGAGGTGGTAGTAGTCTTTGTATGATTTTGAGCGATTTAACTGTGTAAGCTGACCTGCCTCTGCCCTGGTAGCAGTACAGGTTCAGAGCATTTCTTCTCTTCAAGGAATGATGGTTGCAAAACAAAATAAGATTGATTTCCGATACATCGAAGGGATTTGTTCAATGTCGGCGTTTTAGTTAAAGTGTAGGTCATTTGTGATTCAGTGGCAGAGCAGGTCAGATTACAGAGAGTGAAATTAATACATTCACATCAATGCACATCTGTTAGCTGCCTGGTATAGTGTAAATTTCCAACAACAAATTTTTTTTCAGTCATTTAATTTCTTTCAGAGACTTCTGAATGCAGTTACAGGTATAATTTCAGTGGTGGGCAGGATTATATGCAGAGATTTGGAACATTTAAAGCACTTTTTGAGAGCACGGCACTGTGCAAAAAGGTCAATTTATTCAACGTGATCGAATTAAGAGCAGAGTTTTACATATGAACTCAAATCACCATTGCATATAAAATTCCCACCACTTTACTATCATTTCTAAAGCCGTTTTGATTACTGTTACACCGGGACATTAACACGTTAGTGTTTTGTTGCCTGCAGGGTCCGAGAAGAAGCACGAAAAGCTGCCGTCGTCTGTGCGTGCTGTGCGAAAAGGTACGAAATCCCCACATAAGTTCAGAGAAAGCTCCGAGCATTGGTTTAAAAAAGCTTTCCGTCCTCTCAAAGTCTTTGTTTCTCCTTCCCTGTCATTTAATAGACCAAACCAGCAAGCTAAAGTACGTCCTGAGAGAGGCCAGGTACTTCCTGATTAAGAGCAACAACCATGAAAATGTTTCTCTCGCTAAAGCAAAGGTATGCATCTTTGCGACGTTGTAGAGATCAAAAACGATGATAGAATGCTTGTTGCAAAAAATATCTCCTTTGCGCTTGCTCCGCCTCCAGGGGGTGTGGTCGACCCTGCCTGTGAATGAGAGGAAGTTGAACGCAGCATTCCGTACGGCCAGGAGCGTCATCCTTATTTTTTCTGTCAGGGAGAGCGGGAAATTTCAAGGTAAGAACTTATCCAGTTTGCATTTTTTCTCTAGATAATGTACAATACACTTCATCGTGACTTTGGTAATATTATAGAAGTGTTGTGTTTTGGGTTTTTTTTTTTTATAGGTTTTGCTCGACTCTCGTCCGAGTCTCATCACGGAGGTTCTCCCATCCACTGGGTCCTCCCTGCGGGCATGAACGCCAAGATGCTCGGAGGAGTCTTCAAAATCGACTGGATATGCAGGTAGCTGTGACGTCCCCACACATTTTCGTGGAGAATGTAAACGATTTGATCCTCTGTAGATAATGTAATTTGTGGTTCTCATTTTTCTTTTAAATGTTTTTGTTCATGCACTCTCAGGCGGGAGTTACCTTTTACAAAGTCAGCACACCTTACCAACTCCTGGAACGAACACAAACCTGTGAAGATCGGACGTGACGGACAGGTTAGTTATCTATCTGTCTCTCTCTCTCTCCCTGGTGCGCTAACAGTTCTCTTGAAGGGGCGATTTGTTAAATAGGAAGCACTATTGTTTTTCTCCTATCAGACAGTTAAAAGGACCCATCAATAAAATCTCCTACCCCGGTTACACACTCATCATTTACATTGTACATCTTATTCTTACGTTTATCATTTGTTTCATACAACTGGGCCGTACTCAAGGGCCCAACAGTGGCAGTATGGTGGTGCTTGGGATTGAACCCATGGCCTTTGGATCACTAACCCAGAGCCCCAACTACTAAGCCACCACCGCCCCGTCTTTTTAGTGTATACGTAGCAAAAGAATTTTGAATCCGTTCCGACTTTTTCATTGCCAGTCAATCACATTCTACGCCATTTTTTTAACGTCAGAGCATCCCATAATTCCATGTGTCACACATCATTTGAAACGATAAAGCACGCATAAACCTGGCTCAACGCTGCAGGCAGTATGAAAATTAGACAGTTATTTCATTACAAATGATTTGTACATGTCTGTCTTCTGCTTCTTTTAGAATGGGTGGGGGGGGGGGGGGGGGGGGGGGGGGGGGGGGGGGGGGGGGGGGGGGG
>JBCNYH010000005.1:15912326-15927238 GCA_039654325.1 Tandanus tandanus
AACCCCAAAAACACTCAATGTCTTCAAACATTTTTTGAAGTGTTTTAACAACAGGTTGAGATTGGTATAAGGGGGGGCATGGTTGTGCAAACAAGGGGTTGGGAGGTTTTTTTTTTTTTTTTTTTTAAAAGGCCCTCCCCCCCCCCCCCCCCCCCCCCCTGTTGCTTTTCTGTCCGCAGGAGATCGAGACGAACTGCGGCCTGCAGCTGTGCATGCTCTTCCCTCCGGACGAGAGCATTGACTTGTATCAGGTTATACACAAAATGCGCCACAAGAGGAGGACGCACTCGGAGCCTCGTTCCCGGGGCCGTCCCCCGCACAGAGAGCCCGCCCCCCGAGACCTGGGAAGGTTAGAAATGTTCTTTGGACTGCTAGTGCGCACATGTGTCACATGACGGGACGAAGGGAGCGTGTTGTTGTTTCCTTCTTCCTACTGGTCATCCTCGAGTCCTCAGAGAAGAGCCTCGAAACGAGTCGGCCAGAGCTCACCGGAGCCTACACGTCCTGCGGCTTGCTGTGTCCTTATAATGTTGCTGTTCTTGTACATGCTGCTGTGTCCTTTTGAAAGAAAAGATGCGTAACAGTTAAAAAGCGTAACATGATTATTTTGTTATACTGAATGAATGTACGCTATTGTTAAACCTCCCAATGTAACTCCTTATTCAGTTCAGCCTGACAGTAGTCCAGTTAATATTTTCTGTAGCGGTTGCTATAAGGTGCATTCTCTTTGTAGATGAGTCTGTGTTTAAATGTTTCCAAAAGCCTTTTCTTTCAGGAATTTCCATGAGGGATAGACCCAGTCGTATATGGGACTATTTAAAGGAGCCGTAATATATAAGCAGAAGATGGCGCATCCATTTTGAGAGGCAGATCAATGGTTTTGATTGTTTATACCAAAAAAAAAATCAATTCAAGAAGAGAATATTTTGGGACTCTGTCATTGGTTTTTCCATTTCTGTTCAAAAAAAAAACCCCAGCTTGGATGGGCGTTCTTTTGAATATCGATAGATGTGTGTGCAAAGCGTAGCAGAAAGGAGTGAGAGAAGGAAAGAGAGCAAGAAAAGGGGAGAGCCAGGGAATGAGGCGAGCTGAGCGTGTTCTACTAGCAAGTTCCTGGAGAGAGATAGGCCAGTTCTGTTGCTCCATCATGCAATGCCTGTGGACTGAAATGATGCCAGGGACTGTCCCTTTATAGCACTGCTGTATATGAACTCTTGCTGCTCTCAAAGTGTGCCTGAAATGAGCTCATATTTACTCAACTCAAGCAGAAAAACAAATGCCCCTCCCACCCCTACCCCTCCACCCCCCAAAAAAAGGACTGAGCAAACAAAACAAAAAAAAGGAAGTTTGATGCTTTTCAAGCTGTGAAAGGCTTCACTAACCCCCAACCCTTACTCAAGGACTGTGGAAAAAAAAATCCCTCCCCCTTTCCTGATTCCTTTAAGATACTTCTCACTGTCTCCCAGCTGGTGGTAGGTAGGCTGTCATGTTCAAATCAACCCTGACGGACTGAGCTGGTGTAGGGTGGCAGCACAACCCTGCCTACACCTCATCCCCCCCCCCCTTTCTCTCAGGTTCCACTGAGGCTTCCATGGACTGCGTACCACACGAGAAGCACTTGGGAGGGGGTTCAGCACGGGGGTTATTACCAGTGGCTGGAGCTCTTCTTTTGTCTTTTGTTTTGATTTCAAAATGGACTGCATCACACCTTATCGCACCCCTCCCTCCGCCTTACCAGGCCGATCAAGTAAAATGTGTTTACCAGGCCGTATATGGCTAAAGAGTAAGCTGGACTGTTGTATGAACTTTTGCTATCATAAATATTTGCCAGCGTTAACGGTTGACACAAAACTACAAGAAAGCGGTATGTCACACTTTCAAACAGAATTCTTTTTCTTTGGCTTTATTGTTTTGGTTATTCTGGGTCTGAGGTTTTGGGTGGCCTTGGGAGCCAGAAAAGAGTTAAGTTGAGTAATTATTTATTAGGTAGAGTGGGATGGGATAGTGCGATGGGCAGCAAATTCACCAGTTCATTAGCAGTTTATTTCTAACATGACCTACTGTAACCACAGACTGATTGATTTTTAAGATATTTAAGCCTAAAACATCATCATACTCTAACATCTTCAGACAAACATAAACCCTGTGGGGAAAGCCTAGGATATTCCATATCTCTTTTTTTTCTTTTTGTCTGGAGGTGTTTATTATACAAAGTCTTATGGTGTTTTAAGGTGGTATTTTAATATTATAAGCCAATGGCACTCCTTGTGGTGAACAAAACAGAAAAGGGGCATGTTTTAGCTTTGAGAGACCTCTGAGTAATCAGTAATCTGTCATGACAGGATGAATAATAATAATAATAAGGGTTGTCTGTAATTTATTTATAGCATGAACTTAATTTATAGCAAGAACAAGCTGCAGAGCAGTTCTTGTCTCTTTTGCCTATTTGGTGTTAGACATGTTTATTAAAGGTCAGTTTTATATATTTAGGGTGGTTTTATGGTTCCTTCCTGTGTTTTGTATTCATGAAAAATTAAATGGTATATTATGGGTAAATATAAGGCTTCAAATAATGTCCACTGTCTAGACAGCCAGGATGAGAGGTTTCATTCGAATTCTTAAACCTGATTAGTGACCTGTATGATGTAGCTTTGGGGAAAAGTGTCGCTGTGCAGGTCACTTGTGCAAAATTGACCCAGTGAGTATTAGTTGTGTGTGTGGGAATGGCATCACACCACGAGTGTTGAAATCTTCTCAGCAGACGTAACGAGTTCATCAGTACAGAGCAGTTCTATGCTTTTCAGCATTTAGTTCATTATGTCATATCACTGAAGCTATGATGCTTTTTTTAAAACCAAGAAGTCATGAATTTAATATGATTTGGTTGAACTTGATGTTGAAAAGTATGAGGAGGAAGGTTAAAAAGTGCATATTGATGATTTAAATGAGCTCATTTGGTATGAACTATTTTTTGTTTTGTTTTTCTTTAATGAGGGAAATTTTATGTATATAGATAGTTATTTTTTTTTTTTTTTCAGCAGTGACTTGTTTATACTAACCTGAATGATTCATGTAGGCGTCGTCCAGAGGAATATGACATGCACAACAGGAAGCGACCCAGGATTGACTACCCTCCCGAGTTCCCCCAGAGACCAGGTCAATATCTTCTCAGTGTTCATCAGAGCACAGGATCAATACCAACACTTGTTACTTCTGTTCTTGTACATGTCTCTGAGCGTACCATTCAATGCTTGCCCGCAACGTTTATATGCTGTCACTCAATGCACT
Organism: Tandanus tandanus; assembly: GCA_039654325.1. NCBI lineage: Eukaryota > Metazoa > Chordata > Actinopteri > Siluriformes > Plotosidae > Tandanus > Tandanus tandanus. The sequence goes on from JBCNYH010000005.1 coordinate 15,915,615, forward strand.
TGTGATTATATGACTGTATTATTATTTATGATTATGTGCACAGTTTTGTGTGTATTGTCTGTTTTTCGTGTTTTGCATATATTAGTAGTTGTTTGTTTGTTTTTCTAATTCTCTTACCGTTGGTGAAACTTCTGTTTGCTGGCTGTTCAGGTTTTATGCAAGACCCACGCAACCAACCCGTGGACAGGTACCATCCTCGTCCCCATCCACACCCAGTCGTGTTTTTATTCATGTTGTGACTTTTAACAAGCGTTTTAAACTCTACACGTTTATATATTTTTCCTGCAGGCGCTTTTCCGGAGTGAGGAGAGACGTGTTCCTCAATGGCGTGAGTTTTGCACCATTCACTGTTTCCTTTAAAAATGAATAGCAAGGAGATCAGTATCAGTCATAGGGAGGAAATATTTGTTTAATGATGGCCCCTTGTCCTCTGCAGTCTTACAACGATTACATGCGAGAGTTCCATCACACCATTGGGCCTCCACCTCCATGGCAAGGGATGGTCAGTACCTTTTAAACAAGCATCATTTAAGCCTTTAAGTGTCTCGACCAAGCCTGTATTTGTACGTTTATTTTATTACATTATATGTTTTCCCTGAAGGCACCATATCCTGGTATAGATCAGCCTCCTCATCACCCATATTACCAACACCATCCTCCACCACCCCAGACCCACCCACCGTACTCAGGTCATCATCCCATGCCTCATGATGCCCGCTTCAGGGAAAAAAGGGTCGTCCGTTCCTTCTCCTCCAGTCTGGTAAGGAATTACTTGAGCCGGTCTCGTACATGTCGATAGACGTGCAGTGGCTTTGTGGCTGAGAATTTCATTTCAGGCTGGGGTTGTTTAGGTGAATTTGAGCCTCGAAAACTCATGAACCTTGAAAGCAAAGCTGTAACAGAAACCTAACTGGGGAGCAAGGTTTCGCTCACATTCGAATACTGAATTCTGATTGGTCAATTATAGTACTCATCAGTGCACTATGTCTTTATAATAGACTGTTGCTACGGAGTGCATCATTAGCAGGAGCAATATAATTGCTTTGTGTATTGTAAGTAGCTGTGTAATAAGATATATAATGTACAGAGAATTAACACAGAGCTTGTGGTCCTGATCCCTCTGTCATGGTTTATTTTCCTACAAATGACCACCTCATATATTATTCCTTACTTGTAATCCTGTGCTTGCAAGCTTATTAGATTTTATGTCACATGACACCTCCACCCGATCATGCTGACAAGTAATCTTCATTTGTATGTTGCAGCACGATTATGATATGCGTGTGGATGACTTCCTGAGACGCACGCAAGCGGTGGTGAGCGGCCGTAGGAGCCGGCCCAGAGAGCGTGAGCGGCAGAGAGAACGTGAGCGACCACGAGACGCACGGCGAGAGCGAGAGAGAGAGCGAGGCCGCGAGCGCGACCGTGACAGAGACCGCATCAGAGATCGCGACCGAGAGAAAGAAAGAGGACGCTATCGCAGATAAGACAAGTTGCTTGTTTTCTGTTGTCTTTTTGTTCATATGGTAAGGTTTCGCTCATCATGGACTATCCCGAACACAACCCTGTACTTTTTTGTGTGTGTGAATGTTGTTTTTCGCTTGTATATAAAGCTGAACTGTACTTAAAATAAAAAAAAAAGATCTCTTCTACTCAGAGTGTTATTTTTAAATATGTACATTGTTTTACAGGAGACTGTTTGTATCATGCATGCAGTGTTTTCTACTGTGACAACCAAAAATCCCCTTTTTTCTTTTTTTGTTTTAAGCACCTAAAAAGTTCCTGTCAGTCACTTCACTTTCCATACAGTCTGCGGGATAATTTAGGACAAATCTTTTTTCCATCCGTTACTGCTAATCAGCTCTGTAAAAGTCTCTGCCATAAGGTTAAATGATGCACACTTGTTCCTGTGATATTTGTTATATTTGTACATAGCGTCTGAACGGACTGTTAAGCAGCACATCAATGTGCAGCAATTATTTTATCTGTTCCAAATGTTGTTCTGATTGTTGGTGGGGGAAAAAAAGCAATATCACATTGTTTTGTGTTTATTCACTAATGTATTCTGTACATTTCCTGAAATGAAGGTCAGTAAAGAAAGATAGATGTTTTTGTCAGAAAAGTTGTATCTTTTACTGATATTTTTTGTATAATTAAAAAGAACACACTGTGATGTGGGCTTTCTTTATGTAAACTCACTCAGAACATTTCTTACCCACTCCAAAAAAAATTGCTTTATTATTCCTTCTAGATATTTTCTCATTTCTGATTGGTGGAAAGCCATGAAGTTTTGGTACTGCATCATTGCCATCAGACAACTGAATTATTGCACCGTTGCCATCGGATAAGTTGAATGATAATTTGAACGATTGGCACGCACTTAGCCCTTGGCTTCGGCAAATAACAATCTCAATCGAATAATTCTCCATATTCTACTTCACCTCATTCAATAATTGCTTATTTACTTTGTTTAATACCGTTTTTAGATCAAGGTGGCAGGGAATATCCTGTCCCAGGAACACCCTGGAAGGGAAGTTGGTCCATCACGGCTAGTTTGGAAGCATTCAATTTATGGCCTGTATGCTATGGAGCTTAGCACTAGCATTCATCAGTCAACATCAGCTGTGAAGTGATAATAGGTAATGACAAAACACTAACTTGTGTATTAACTTTAATTTTGAATAATATGTATAAACGCATATATTATTAGTAGTACGGATGATTGTGTCCCTAAAGGATGACTTTATTTGTGAGCCTAACTGGAAAATCTGAATTCAGTGGAGATGTAAAAGTGCTAGGTGTGAATGGTTGTCTGTCTCAGCTGCCCATTAGCAATCAGAGATTAAAAGGTAGCTAGTGGTTATTGGTTCACTAGCTAGTAATAAGGTCCTGGGAATGTTTGTATTTGGTTCCAGAATCATTCTGAATTAATTTTCCAAGAAAGTTTTCTTTATGGGCATATAACATTCGCAAATGTTTGTGCAAAGTTCTCCAACCATTAAAATAAACCTGTGGCAACACGCAATATTCTAGAGAACATTTTTCTTCTTAAAACTGGGGTTGATGATCAGGAAACATAGCAAGTTTGAAAGTAGCATCTCTTCAGGGCTCCGGCTAAACGTTCCCCTGCCCTTGGAGACCCTTCCAAAGCCAGGCCGCGCTCCACATGCACTCTGACCACAGATTTGTGCACAATACAGTCGTACATGAGCAGGGAGACTAGTAATAAGTTATTACTGGATTACAGCGGCCACACTTTTTCTTTTCCAGACCTTTTTTCAGATCTTATAAGTTATTGATTGCTGTCGGAGTGTAAAAACCATTTCAACCAATATACCAGTTGGTGTATACAGCAAAAAAATTCCCAACCCCAGTTTTAGGGGTTGCTGAAGCTCTTAGGAGCCACGTATGAGCCTTGAAGAGTGAATCTTCCTTATATAAACTTGTTACTGACAGACACGACTGCTAGCATCCATCCGTCCGTCCATTATCTGTACCACTTACCCGTCACGGTCACGAGGGTCACCAGCTGACCTCGGTTGAAAGGTGGGGTACACCCTGACCTAGTGCAAGGCCAGAGATAACTTTGTTCAACAAAATAGAAGATAAGAACTTTATGAAATGGTTATTGAAATATAGACTCATAGAGGATCCAAATGCTAACTTCAGGGAAAAACTTTTAGTTTTAACTTTAGTTTTTAGGGGGAAACTAAGTAAAGGTACACCAGGGGCAATAGTAATAATAATAATAATAATAATTACTGAGCTATACTGCATATAGACTGTATTTTCTATATAAATGTCATGTTCTTAATGTAATGTTTGCACTGGGAATGGCCAAGTGTGTGTGTATATACACAAAAACAACCTTTTGTAAATTCCTGTCGGAGAATGTTACAAAAACATTCCCGAAACGTTAGATTTCAGTTACCCAAAAGCACTCACTCACGCATTTTCTGAACCGCTAAATCATATAAGGGTAGCGGGGTGGCTGGACACCAGTGGCTGAACCGCTCGCCAGACACACACAACCACTCACACACAGACCTAGGGTCAATTTAAAACAGCCATGTAGCCTAATGTGCATGTCTTTGGACAGTAGGAGGAAACCGGAGTACCCGGAGGAAACCCACACGAACACTGGAGAACATGCAAACCACACAGAAACGCCCAAGCCCAGGATCTCGGGACCTCGGGATCGTTTAGCTGCGAGGCAGAAGTGCTAACCCGTACACGCGCCGCCCCCCTATCCAAAGCAAACGCCACTGTATTTAAATGTGTTGTTAGCTGTCAGTTTTTTTTAAAGTGTTGTGAACTTCCCAAGACTTTTAGCATGAATAGCACTGACTTTGTTAACCAAAATACCACCAAACCGTTCTAATGCATTTGCTAACCAAATGCTAATTAGCAAAAACATTAGCATTCCGTTCGCGCCCAAATGCACGGTAACCATGGGAACCTCTTTTTTTTTATTTATTGGATTTGCACAATTTTCACTAACATTTGTGTGACAAAACATTAAAACAAATCAAAACAAACATGCTATACAGGCAATCCAAACAATTAGCATGTGGTCTCCATGCCTACAATTCCCATCAGCCCCTTCGAAGCCACGCACCACGTGTGATTTGTGCGCGACACGTTGGGAATGCTGACATGGCGGCTCCCATTGGGTCTGCGCTTCTGCGGCTCGGTTTGTGGACTGTTATTCTGTTGATTTCAGCACTTTTCATTCCCTCGACGTTAGCTCTGATTGAAGGACTGTACTGCGGGACGGAGATCTGTTATGATGTGCTCGGGGTGACCAGAGACTCGTCCAAAGCGGAGATCGGCCGCGCGTACCGCCAGCTGGCCCGGAGATACCATCCGGACCGCTTCAAGGCTGGAGACCCCGCACTGGCCGGAGAGAGCGCTGAAAGCGCGCATCAGAAGTTCCTGCTCATCGCCACAGCTTATGAAACTTTAAAAGTGAGTCGCAGCCCTGGAGGAATATTATACAGACTTTCTATCCCATAATAATGGCTGTATCTCATAATTTAGACTTTCTATCTCATAATAATGGCTGTATCTCATAATTTACACGTTCCACTTCATAATAATGGCTGTATCTCATAATTTAGAATTTCTATCTCATAATAATGGCTGTATCTCATAATTTAGAATTTCTATCTCATAATAATGGCTGTATCTCATAATTTACACGTTCCACTTCATAATAATGGCTGTATCTCATAATGTAGACTTTCCATCTCATAATAATGGCTGTATCTCATAATGTAGACTTTCCATCTCATAATAATGGCTGTATCTCATAATGTAGACTTTCCATCTCATAATAATGGCTGTATCTCATAATTTAGACTTTCTAGCTCATAATAATGGCTGTATCTCATAATTTACACGTTCTATCTCATAATAATGGCTGTATCTCATAATTTACACTTTCTATCTCATAATAATGACTATATCTCATAATTTTGACTTACTGTCTCACACCATTGACTGTATCTCATAATTATGACCTTCTATCTCACATCTGATTGGAGCTTAGCTCCCAAATTAATGATTAAGTCACATGTTTAAAAATGAGCTGAATCCCCCGTTCGCTCCATTTATTCCGTATTCATGTCTTGCAGGATGAAGAATCTCGCAGGGATTATGACTATATGCTGGATCATCCGGAGGAATACTACAGCCACTATTACACCTACTACAGGAGAAGGCTGGCACCCAAAGTGGACGTTAGAATAGTCATTCTCGTGACTGTGTGTGCAATCTCGGTTTTTCAGGTAGCTGATTGACATTGTTTCGTTGTTTTTCCAGCAGCAACTTTATTTTATTATAAACATCATTTCATGTGAAAGTCATGGGTTCGATTCGCGGGCCCGGCGAGGGTGTTTGCATGTTCTACCCGTGTTTGTGTGGGTTTCCTCCGGGTACTCTGGTTTCCTCCCATAGTCCAAAGACATGCTCATTAGGAAAAGTGTCTGTTCCATATTACCCCGGGGTGCGACCGTGAGGGTGAATGGTCGTTTGTTTGTTGCCCTGTGATGGTCTGGAGAGCTGTTCAGCGGAGATTAGGTCCAGCCTCCCTGCAACCCTAGCAGGACCAAACGGTTCGGCAAATAAGTGAATGAACGAGTGAGTGCCTTGTGAGATCCATGAAGAAGGAAAACTAGGAAAATGGCATGATTCTTAGTGTTTGGTGTTAAAATAATCTAGGGCTTTATCTATGTAAATAACTGACATATAAACAAAAAATTAAAATCATCATAATTTTTTTAGTGTAGGTGCAATACCGCTCATGTGCAGCAGATGGCATAGTAGCACTAACAGACACTATAAGCACCTGTAAGTTTGGTTTGATTCCTTTTATAGCAGTTTGAGCTGTTTATTTATTAATCGTCATACTTTTTTTATAACAAGTTTGTTCTTCTCACTCTTTACTCACTCATCTCACTCATTTGCCGAACTGCTTAATAGCAGGGAGACTGGTGACCATCTCAGCCGACGTTGGGCGAAGGCGGGGTGCACCCTCAGAGCCAAAACACACACACACACACACACACAAAACCATTCACATTTTCACTCTCAGATATTTTGGAATAGCCAGTTAGCCTTATGTGCATGTCTTTGGACTGTAGGAGGAAATTGGTGTACCTGGAGGAAACCCACCCAAGAACGGGACGAATAAACACCACACAGAAACGCCTGAGCCTGGAATTCAAACCCAGGACCATTAAAGTGTTAAGTGGAGAAGTATGACATCTCTACACTATATAAAGTGTGAATGTGTGTATTCAGCTCAGTTGTTTGAGTAATCTAAAGGAACTTACTGTGTGTTTGCACTAGCCATGGACAGGAAACATGGCTGTGATGAGCCTCCGTATTTAACGTGGCGCCAATTGTCATCAAGTCAGCGATAGGGTTGGCGCGGAAGGGCGGATTATGGACACCTAACTTTTGCATTTGAACCACGTCTGGGCGTTGAGTTTAACTGCACTTAATTTTCTCCGCAGTATTTCAGCTGGTGGAGCAGCTACACCGAAGCCATCAACTACCTTACCACCGTCCCCAAGTATCGCATCCAGGCGACCGAGCTGGCCAAGCAGCAAGGCCTTCTAAACCGCACCAAAGAGAAAGGCAAGAACCGGCGTTCCAAAGAGGAGATCCGCGAAGAGGAAGAGGAGATCATCCGCGACATCATCAAGAACAAGATCGACATCAAAGGAGGCTACCAGAAACCCAACATCTCGGACATCCTGCTGTTTAAGATCATCCTGTTCCCGTATCACATGTGCCTCTACGTGGCGTGGTACTGCGTATGGGTTTATCGCTTCAGCATTCGTGGAGAAGAGTACGGGGAGGAGGAGAAACTCTACATCATCCGCAAGTACATGAAAATGTCGCAGGCACAGTTCGACAGCCTGGAAGATCATCTGAGGCAGACGTTCCTCGAGCGTCAACTGTGGATTAAAGACAACTATGAGGTGCGTTGGTCTGGGTTTTCTCAGTGTGTCGATTTCTAGCATATTTAGCCATAGCATTCACAGTTTTTACTGTTCACGATTTTTCTGAGTGGGGTTTCATGAATATATGCTACTTATTAACCTCATTAGCTCGGTCAGTACAGGGAAATCCCGGACCTGGGCTTTTATGTACTGACCGAGTGATGGCAAAGTCAATGCCTCACGGTTGAGGTCCGGAATTTCCCGGTACTGACCGAGCAAATAAGGCTAAAAAGGTATTATTTCCCTGCTCTGACTGAACGAATGAGGTTAATAAGATATTAATTATGTGGCATTTTTTAGCGCTCGCCAACAAAGTGGCTAAGGAGCTACAGGAATGGGTTCCGTCCGTCCGTCCGTCCGTCACACTTTAGTTTCCGGACCTTTACTTGCAGCACACTGAAGCTGGTGCTTTCAAACTTGGTATGCTGGTTCACTACTATGAGTGCTAGGATGAGTTTGTGCGTGAGTGACCTTGACCTTTTTTTTCAAGGTCACAGAGGCAAAACTGTATGTCAGGTTTCTGGACATTTACTTTCCGCACGCTGAAGCTGTGGGTTTCAAACTTGCTACGCTTGTTACTATGAATTGGTCCGTTCAGCGGGAGCATCTGGTTCCCCTGTGGTCTATTTTTAACACTTGCATCAACGACACAACTTCTTTTCTGAATATGGCACAAGGGGGGGGGAGAAAAAAAAGAAAGAAAAGTTTGACATTTGAAGTTTGTGTCATGGTCAAGTGCTGGTGGGCCATGAAAAAATTTCCATTCGGTTTATATGGGAAAATTTTGGACCGCTCAACAGCAATTCAGATTGTGCGCACTGTCACTGCCATATAATACAAATACTTACTTATTTGCTTTTACCGCTCTATAGGTTACATGATGTCGTTGGGATTTTTTTCTTTATATCTATTATTATTTATTACTATTAATATCTGTCATTATCTAGTAATTACTGACATGTGCTGAAAATATTTACAGCTAATATCCTCTTGGAATTTTTACCTGATATTTAACATCTTTGGGGCTAGTGGTGTAGGTGCTGGGTTCATCATAATCGAGATGTTGTGGGTTCGAATCCCTGTTAGACACCACCCTGGGCAAGGTCTTAATCACAAGTGTCCCTCTGTCCACCCAGCAGTATTAATGGGTACCAGTAAAAACACTGGGAAGGTAACGTGTGATGGACTAGTGTCCCGTCCAGGAGGAGTTGATCATCTAGTCGCATCACGCTACGGAACCCGGGGATAAGCTCCAGCTGTGATGGGCCAGTAGGCTCGGGTATAAAAGCCCAACAGACAGATTTAGGAGGAACTGAAATATTGGTATGTTAGCGTGCTAGACTAATATTTAATTTAGAATAGAATTAAAAGTCAGCGCTTTATAAACACAAATTAAAAAGATATAAAATCTCGTCTGTGTGCTTCTGTAAAGAAATAAACGTCCCTTCCCCATCATTATCATACTGAACAGGATTTGTTTTCTGACGCCGCTCTATTGCTTTCGCACGTCTACTAAAATCGACCTCACCACCGAGAAGGCATAACGAATGCATTTCTGGAAAGGTAACTCCAGCAGACGGCGCAGATTTCCAGGTTCCACACTCATCTGTCGGCCACATGCTGCTCGCTGGGTGTGAGCAGTACCATATATTTACATTTACATTTACGGCATTTAGCAGACGCTCTTATCCAGAGTGACTTACAGTTGTCATTTTTATAGCAATTGAGAGTAAAGGGCCTTGCTCGAGGGCCCAACAATGGTGGTACTGGGGATTGATCTATCGACCTTTGGCTCAGTATCCTTTCGCCTTAACTACTGAGCCCGCACCGCATACTGTGATTGTGTTTAAACGTTTTGATCTTAGACTAACCACACCTCCTCTACCTTCCATGCCTGGTTGCATTTACAGGTCTACAGGGAAGAGCAAGAGGAAGAGATGAAGATAAAGATGGCTACAGACCCGCGGTGGAAACGCTACAGGCGCTGGATGAAGACCGAAGGACCTGGCCGCCTCACTTTCATTGACGATTAACTGCAGACGTTGTACACCCATGCATCCGAGTTATACGATCCGACTTGTGTGTGTCAGAGTGCACACGTTTACAACAAACTTCTGTGTGCGTTTACATGAAGGCCTTTGGTGAAATGTTGCAGATATGAATAAAATTAAGGGCTGTATCTGTACAGGAACTGCTGTAACTACACTGTCTGGTCTCCACAGCTCTGTCTGAGCTGATGTGAGGTCAGTGTCAGTGTATATAGCATCTCTGTGTGTTATTAGCAATCTGAGCAGTGTGCTCATCCACATCGCTGCTGTCGGCTTTGGCCTTTACTCAGAGACTGCCTTTTGATGTGTTGGTACCCATGTTGCCTCTTTATGCATCCAGACAAATGAAATATTATATTTTTAAAAGGAGATTAAAGTGACTGTGAAACATGACCGACGTCCCAGTTGGGTCTGAATCTGTTGTTTGTGTCTGTATATATTTGAACAAAACATTTTCGGCTGGTGGGGAGGCATGGCAGCACAACGGTTAGCACGTCCGCCACACAGCGCCTCAAGAAAGCCCGGGTTCGATTCCCAGGCTCGGGCGATTCTGTGTGGAGTCTGCGTGTTCTCCCCGTGCTTGCGTACGTTTTCTCCGGGTACTCCGGTTTCCTCCCACAGTTCAAAAACATGCACAGTAGGCGAATTGGCAGCCCACTGCTGTGTCCGAGTGTGCTCGCTGTTTAGGGGTGTGCGCTCACTTTGGATGGGTTAAATCGAGGAGTCAAAGTTTCCCTAGTGGAATTAATACAGTTTTTAAAAAAAACATGCAAACTGTACATAGGAACACCCTCGAACCCATGACCTTCTTGCTTCCCGATTCTTGATACCCACTTTGCCGATATAATATTTATTTCTGGTTCAGCTGCAGAAATCATGTTGGCTTCATAAGTTTTTGCGCCTCGCAGGACACCTGACCACCACCTTCTTCTCGTTCCTGTCCTGCATCGTCTGTTCCCAGCCAGTATGGTTGATGTCGAAGGCCTTCAAAGAAGCTTTCAGACTGTCTTTAAAGTGATTCCCGCCCTGCTTAGCTGATTTGGGAGCTGATGGTCCGGCATGTGAATCACGTGTCCTGCACATCGAAGCTGTGTCTGCATCGAAGATGGTGTAGATGCTGTGCAGGGCGGCACGAGTGAGAACCTCGGTGTCAGGACAGCACAGACAGGTCAGACGGAACAGCCTCGGATCTCCGTCTGACGCCACCATCCCGTGTCCACACTGCCAGAGATTTTTCCAGAAGCGGGTTAGCCTGACAAGTCATCTGGTCACACGCAGGGCCCGCCCCAAATCCCAGGATGATTAGATGGTAATCGTCGTTCCGACTGATGATGATGATGATTTCCCTCTCACATTAAATTTTTCTGGAAAACTTATGTTTGGGAATCTGAAAAGTTTTTGTCGTGACTTGATAATGTACATATCATAAAATACAAATCTCTAGCAAAACATCTATACTAAAATAAATAAATAAATAGAATGCATAAGGTTTTTGCAAAGTGTTGAACCTCTTTTTAATGTTTATTGTATTTACAATAATGTTTTATAATGTTGTTCACGTGTAAAGTAGGCAAACGTTGGAAATATTCCCTAAATGATCCAGAATCCCAGTTCAATCCAGGAGGGCAACGCCCCTGGGCTCCGATTGGCTCAGAGACATTGCGTCATTGGGCGGGGCTCCAGCGGGGTGTGTGTGCGCGTTCAGAGGTTTCAGTAAACGTGACTTTTGACGCCTGGTACAGAAGTGCTGTCTGTTTGTACAAGTTCCAGGAGACTTTTCACACTGGACCATGTCTTCTACCGTGAACCTGGCGGACATGAGGAGAAATGTGGAGCAGCTGAAACTGCAAGCCAGTATAGAGAGAATCAAAGTGAGTATAAACACAGGAGTTATGATTGCAGAGGAAATAATCTGAATGCATGCAGTTCAGGGCTTATTAACATGCTATAACGTGTGTATTATCTCTCTATTCACAAGAGGATTTCTCCTAAAATAATAATAATAATAATAATATAAAGGTAGATATATGTATACACACACACACACACACACACACACACATAT
>JBCNYH010000005.1:15945345-15956585 GCA_039654325.1 Tandanus tandanus
AAGGAGGGGGGGGGAGTGCAAGGTCAGGGTTTTTTGAGTAGTTTTTGGGTGCCAAGGGGGGGGAAGAGGGGAACCCAGGACCATTTTGTGTTTAGTTCCTTTTCCCAAGGGGTTTTTGGACCCCCCCCCCCCCCCCCCCCCCAGTTTTTTCCTGTTTTCTTTTTGAGGATGGGCCGAGTTATTTCGCCACTTTCTAAATGACGCACGTTGATGTTTGTCCTTATCGTGTTTGTAAACATGCTGGCGATGTTACTCCCCCACCGCCTTCCATCCGGGTCCGGTGAGGTTTTATTTATTTATTTATTTTTCTAAAGCAAACTTATCTACATTCTGGCCCTGGCGTTTTGCTGCCACAGAAATATTTTCATTTCTGTTACCTTCGCCAAGGAGGTTATGTTTTCGCCGGCGTTTGTCTGTTTGTGAACAACTTTGCGAAAAAAAACGTTATGAACGGATTTTACTGAAATTTGGAGGGAAGGTGGAGAACTGGCCAAGGAACAAATGATTAGTTTTTGAGGGAAAACACAAGAGGGTTTGCATTCTCTGAGTACTTTTAGTTATAATTATTTAAAAATTTTTTGGGTCCATGAGCCATTCTGACCTCTACCTCTACAACAGCGCTCATTGTGAAGGGCGCCTAATTAAATTTTAGCGTGTCAGAATTCAGTAAATTCTCCCCATCACACCGGGAGTGAATCATGGTGAAGGTTTGTTGTAGCGGAGGTTAAGAATGTACTCAGACATCATGTTGTACGTGGAGTCTTTTGTCTGAAACTGCAGGGAGGAGGGTTATTATAGCTCAGGATCTTTGGGACTTTTCCACCGTCCTGTGTAGACGTGATATGCTCTGTTATGCCTCATCAGCGTAACGCTGTGGTGTTATTGGATCTCAAGCCCCAGCGCTTAGATATTATTGAGTTTTCAGTTTTATTATTATTATTGTTACTGCTATCTGAAGGAAATGTAGACCGCAGGATCGAGCATCGGAGCCGTGTGTAGTCTTGTGCTCTTCTGTTACTGTGAGTATATAGTAGTTTATTCATTTGTTGTGGTTTAAGTTAATTTATCAATCTGGATAAATAAAAGAATGTGTTTTGATTTAAAAATGAAATGTATTCATGAAAAATTGTATTATTAAATATTACAAATTGAATCTTTGAGGAAAGTTTAAAAAAAGCTACAAGAGCTTTTTATGAATGTTTTAAATTCTATAAGTTATAGCCACTTTGCACAAATCTTTAAGTCAGTGTCACACGGAGCAGGGAATGCTAACGAACGTAGCTAGTCTTGGGTTTCGTCAAAATGAACTTTTTACTATAAAATTTACTTTGGCGAATTTAGGGTTTGTAAAAGGTCCCGAAACAGTTCGCAGACCGTTTTTAGGGCCGCAAAGAAACCTTGAAGGTTTGCAAAACAGTTCTAAGCGTTTGCAGATGGTTTTACCAAGAGTCGCTCCAGTTATTTTTATTTACCAAGTAGTGAACACAATCCTGTGGAGGGTTCACCCACCTTTTTTATAGGGTCGGGTCCGTCAGTCATTCTTTTCCTTCCTATTCTTTCCTTCCTTTCTGAGGCAGGATGGCTGCTCAGAGATATGCTTTACGTTCGCCTGATATAATCATCTGTTGGCAAAAGGTCCCAAACAGTTACAAAGGAGTGACAAATAGTCTCTGATTGTCCCCGACACTGTCACTAACAGTAGCTAATATTTGCCTGTCTTTCTCAAACACTTCCACAAAAAGGAAAGTGCCGCAAAATGACACAGGCGAACCCTGACTTTTTTTGTCAACATTTGCCAGAAAAGTGGGCGAATCGAAAATTCGTTATGTTTGTCAGCATTCGCCGCTCCATGCGATACAGGCTTTAGCCGTCAAGTTTAAATCCATGATATATTTCAGTAAACGCAACTTTAGTGAGAGAATTTTTGCATTTAATGACCTGAAGGAAACGGATCCAGAACGAATCCATAAATTAAACATGTATTAGGCTGGTCTTACGGTTAGAACAAAAGTAACGGAGTACAGAGATTTCTGTATTCTGTCTATTCCAGTATCTTTGTGGTAATTAAGTTTAATTTAGTAACTAGTAAGTAGTCGTATGTAGTTATGAGACAGTTCTGGGAGTTGTACGGGATATAAAATTTTTGTCAGTAGTTCTTTATAATTTAGTTTATGATGATTGTTCTGTGTTAAACCAGTTTGTATCGTCGTCCAACCAAGTTCACGTCAACATCGAAGGCTCAGTTCCTTCAGATGATCACATGATTGGATCAGTTACGTGCGGAAACTCTAGGCAGTCACGGCGAGACGAGTCCCAACATTAAACAGATGTTTGTATGAATGCTGTTGCTGAAGAGTTATGTGAGCGTTACTCCATGTATTCTACTCGGGGATTAGTCATGACTCGGATAACACTTCCTAAAACATCTAGATGGCGTCGCTCACTAACTAGCAAGGTCACCGGATCTCTCTTATGGCCATGCACTCTTTAGATTACATGTTCTGGCAAGTTCAAGACCTTGGTTGGGAACACATGGACGCTAACGCGGCTTTGTTCTGATTATATCGTTTTTATTTTTAAATACTATTTCTTGCTTTTCCGATAGGACTATATATTTTCCATAGCACATGTCCTGTAATAAAATGACCAGTGTTTTTCTAACCAACCTCTTGTCATGTCCAGGGTGGCTGTGTGGATTCGACCAATCAGAGCTTGGCTCTCCTGTACATGACGCTCGGCCAGCAAGATGTATCCAAAACTCTTCTAGGTCCTCTCTCTCCATACACGTGAGTGTTTTCTAACCCGTCATATTGACACAGAAGTCTCTCTGACGGAGGGAAATGTGATTCCAGGATCGAACCCAGCCTCTGACTGTGAACTGTCCATTTTCAGTTATCATGGTACCGGTGCTGTGTAATAATCAAGTACAGTACTATGATAACTGAAGATTGGCAGTGCCAACACAATGGGTGAGGTAGTGACCTTGTCATAGATAAGTTCAAGCTTGTGTGGTGTCTCCTGTGTCGTTTTCATTTATTTTGACTTCATGACAAGGGCTGTCAAGTGATTACCATCTTGAAGCTTGCTAACGAGCCAACCGGATCTGTGCCACAACTTCATCGTAGTGTCGGCACCAGTGGCTCCGATATTCTATGTTGGATGGCGAGTAAAGACGCTCTTGTTTTTAGCAGTTACAACAAAGTTTCCTGGTGGCATCAGTGCAGAATGAAACCGCAGGCCTTTAGCAGGTGTAACAGAAATGCATCAATAAACAATTTTCCACAAAACAAAAATAATAATAATAATCGCATGCAGAGAGCACAAACCTCCGCTGACCCCAGCGATCCCACATATGAACCAAAATGTCCAACGGTGTCCTCTCTGACAGTATTAAAGAATCCTTTAAACAAATTCCTGGATCCAGAATTTGATCCGGATCATCTCTGATATCTTTTCCAAAGCCCCACCTCTGATAGAAATTTCACACACACACACACACACACACACACACACACACACAAATCATAGGTAAAAAGTAGAATGCATTTCAGGGTAGCATTTACTTTTATGGCATGTACGTCTCAAAAGAGGTCACTAAAGTTCATCAGTTGTATCATAGGGAACTTTGTTCCTGTTTTTCTTTTCTTTTTTCTTTTTTTTTTTTTTATGGCACGCTTAGCCCCTGTTAAGTTCAACAAATGTTTCGGGTTGTATTTTGCCTCCTTGCCCCTCAGATCACGGTCATTCCTGACGCAGGGCGCTCGGTCATGCCAAATGACCCCTGTCCCTAGTCCACGAACGTGTAAATGAGTACCTGCAGGTCTGTGACGTGTAAAGTGCTTTGAAAAACAGTGATGTGTTACGCTAATTTTTTTTTTCCTCCTATTTGCGCTGCAAAGAGCATCGACCCGACCTTGACCAGCCATGTTGAGCGTTTATTGATTATTTCGGCTGTGGTGTTTACAGCCATTATGTTTCCCCTAATGTGATTGATAAAATTGCATAAAGTGGAGCTGCGTAGTGCCTAAAATCAACGTTCATTTTGTGCTACAAGCATGAAATTTGGTGCGAGTGATATTTAGAACGATGTTTTTCAGGAAATTTCCCCCGCCATCTTGAAATTGTCAATAAGGTGGATGAGATTTGGGGGGTGACAGTCTGTTATTCCTGTATTAGTTTAGATACCAGTGGATTATAATGCCACAAGTAAGCATATCTTCTACGCTGTCTTGCAGGATCGAGTTCCTTCGGCACATTCGAGACTTCTTTCAGATCATGTTCAAGATCGAGCAGCAGAAAGGAGACGAGGACAAGCGGAAAGGAGGAGAGAAAGTGCTGATGACCTGCGTCGGCGCCGGTTACGCCAACATCAGCAAGACGCTCAAATAGAGGATATACACCCACTCCGACTCCCACCAGAGCTCCGTCTCAAACTTTATACATTTGTAGTTCAGGTGCTTTGTTGACACTGGGCTAACACATGATTTTGTGTGCTATGAAGGCGTGGATGATGCACTAGTACCGCTGTTGGACACGAGGTACAACGTGAGGTTAAAATTTTAATAGAAATCATCCATGTTTTTTTTTTTTTTTACAAAATAGGTCGTACAATAGTCCAGGGTGTACAGAGTATAAATATTGTGTATAATATGGGATTGGAGACTTGTAATAGCCACATGTTGTGATTATTATTATTTTGTAATGAAAAATGTACAGTTTGTGAAGATACCTTTTTTGTATTAAAAAAAAAAGGCAAAGAAAGAAAACTTTTATGTGTGCATTCAAGTGTCTTAGTATAAATCGTTGAACACTTAATACACTTAAACTGGGATTACTGCGAGGGCGTAACGGTTAGAACGTTTCGCCTCACGTCAAGAAGGCCTGGGTGTGGGTTAGGTTCCCGGGTTTGGGTTAGGTTCCCGGGCTCGGGTGTTTCCCTGTGGAGTTTGCGTTTTCTCCCCGTGCTTGCTTTGCGTGGGTTTTCTCCTTTCCTAACAGCCATTCATAC
Source organism: Tandanus tandanus (assembly GCA_039654325.1). Taxonomy (NCBI): domain Eukaryota; kingdom Metazoa; phylum Chordata; class Actinopteri; order Siluriformes; family Plotosidae; genus Tandanus; species Tandanus tandanus. The sequence goes on from JBCNYH010000005.1 coordinate 15,950,354, forward strand.
TCGCATTCACACCTGTGGGTAGATCAGAGTAGCCAGTTGAAATAATCTGCACGTGTTCTGTGGGAGGAACCCGGAGTCGGCAGAAGAACATGCAAACTCCACACATAAAAGAACCATGACAACTGAAGGGTTTAACCCAGGAAAGAACCTTCTGACACACACAGGTGTATGTATGTGTGTGTGTGTATATATATGTATGTGTATGTATATGTATATATATATATATATGCGCTGCCCGGGCAAAAAAAGTTGCACACGCTAATATTTTCATGGAGAGCATTTATCCTTGATCACAGCATGTAATCTTCATGGCAGTGTGGCTCAAGTTGGTCCGGTCGAGGCTCAGCAACATTAATGCGGCAATAAAATGAAGTCAGCTGATGAGCTGAATGAGCAGGTTATCACATCAATGGACTTTTTCTTCCCTGATGGCACGGATATAAAATGGGCCTCAAATAATGAGGAATCATTTTCACATACGTATTGGCACTCCGGAGTCCTGACCATAACCCTATTGAAAGTTTTGGGGATGTGCTGGAGAAGACTTTTATGGTGTGGATAATGTTTTCCCCTCACTGTTATGTTGCTTAAGTTTGCTGGAGCAATGGCATGATGATTATGTGCTGTAAGCAAGGATAAAGGTGGAACGATAAAATATTCGTGTCTTTTGGACGGGCAGTGTATGTTTAATATATAAAGACACTGCTTACTCCTACAAGGGTTGTGGGGAGGCTGGAGCTTATGTCAGCTGACTCTGGGCTAAGGTGTGGTACACCCTGAATAGCTCACTAGTCCATCACAGGGCGAACATACAAACATTTACACTCTCACCTAGGGGCAATTTGGAACCGCCAGTTAGCCTAATGTGCATGTCTTGGACTGTGGGAGGAGACCCATGCAAGCACAGGGAGAACATGGAATCTCCACATGAAAACAATCTTGTAATAGATGTTGCTTCAAAGCACCAGCAGAGGGAGACATTTGAACAAGTAATGAAGAGTAATGCGAAACTAGTACAAGGTCGAGTGTCTTCTCAAGATGTTGGTCCACCAAGAACTGATATTGTTTGGATATTCATTATTATACTATTTTTGACATTTCCCTTGTCCTGTCTGTCTCTTCCCTCAACAATTTATGCTATATGCCACTTCTAATATGGTTGTGTGGTGCTCAGTGTGTTAGTAAGAAAGTTAGCTAGTAGTGTTAGTTGGCCCAGCATGAATCTTCAGAATCTTCAGTCTAATTTGATTGCACTTGGATCGGATTACCAGTGACGTCAATCATTCGCTGGTACTTAAAAAAACAAAGACCCGGTGTTTTGCATTTTTCCTTGTACAAGAAATGAGCCCATCTTTCACTTTTTGTATGCTGGGTCACTGGAGCGTGAAAACGTTTGAGCACCTTCTTCAAATTTCTGGTATGTTGGATTCATTCTGAAACATATAAAATATTGTTGATTTGTTGTTGATTTGGCTTGTAATATAATCATACGTGATGCCGTAGTGGGTGACACATCCACCTCACCGCAAGAAGGTCCTGGGTTTGATTCCCGGGCTCAGCTCTCACGTTTCTGTGTGGAGTTTGCATGTTCTTTCCTTTGCTTGTGTGGGTTGCTTCCAGGTACTCCGGTTTCCTCGCACAGTCCTCAGACATGCATGTTCGGCTAATTGGCTGTTTTAAATTGCCCCTAGGTGTGAGTGTGAGTGTGAATGGTTGTGTGTGTTTTGCCCTGCAATGGTCTGGTAAGTTGTTCAGGGTGTACCCCGTCTTCGCCCAGTGTCGGCTGACATGGGTTCCAGCCTCCCCGCGTCCCTAATGGGATTAAGTGGTTCGATAAATGAGTGAGTGAGAAAGTAGTACTTGGAGTTACTGGTCTTAACAGAGATGCTTTATTCTGTAGGACGAGTCAGAAGAACCACATTTCTTACTGCAGTAACAAGACGTCAGAGATGCAGCAGAATCTCTTCATACTCCTGTATCTTACAGGTGAGAGAGAAAATAATCCAAAGGAGAGGCTTTAAATAGCCTGAGTAGATAATTGATTTTATCCAGTTGGATATGGCAGCCAGACCTTATGCAGCCACACCCTGATTTACTAAGATCCTGTTTTAAATCTGATAAGTTCTAGGCTCAGTTAGTGAGTGTACTAAGAGTAATTTATAAAGAATAGCCATGATTATTTTCAAATGCACGAACACTTTCATACACCTCCCTTTTCACCTCGGCCCTGAGGGTGGGATTAAAAGTGACTGGACCCACAGGTAGTTTTTGATGCTGCTGCCGTCAACTCAGAATGGAGAATGTCTGCATGGATAAATGAATAAAAACTGAAGTCTCGACTTTTAAAAATGAAAACAAATAAAACAAATGCATGTATTGACCAGTTCTGTCACACTACCATGTTTCCCAACAACATACTAGTAAAAAACTTTAATTCACTGTTGTTTTGAGTGTTGAAATGGTCCGTTCACGCATTAGGCCTACCGAGGATGGAAATAAACAAAATAAAATCGCCACCAGAAATACCATGCAAATCCAAAAAACAAATTCAAACATGCAAAAGCATGAATAGTCATGAGAGCTAATTAATAATAGTATCACTTCCAATAGTGTCATGCACCAGACATTTGTGCGCACCGTGCACACGTTTGATTCGAAACACTTTGGACGGGAAAGTACCCATGCACAGATGTACATGATGTAGTTACAGTAGTTGCTGTGAGAGGGCGAGGAAAGGACCGGCTTGGCGCTAGAAATGTTCTGGTTTTAAAATTCAAAATGTAAATATATAGGGATTTATTTTTAGAAATTGTGAATATTAACATCGGCAGAGCTGCGAAACACGGGGGGGAAAAATGGCCTGATTACTAATTTTATTCCACAAAATACAATAAAAGCTAAAGTTGCAACCAGAGTAGCATGAACTGGAATTGTAATACATTTACAAATTAATATAAAAACAGTAGATGAAGATGTTGGTTATTTTCTCCACTGAGGAAAAAAAAAAAGGGTCCATGGTAACTCAACCAATGTGTAGAATACATTTCCGAAACATCAGTCGAAAATTCCAATTGGATCCAAAGTTACGGTCCTTTCAAATTTAGGCTTATCGGCTGTTCCAAAATGCCCCTACATGTGACACTGAGTGTGTACGTTGGCCATGTGATGGACTAGCGAGCTGCTCACGGTCTACCTCACCTTTGCCTAGAGGCAGCTGAGTTAGGCTCCAGCCTCCCATGACCCAAATACGACAAAGTGGTTCCGCAAATGAATAGCCATATAAAATGAAGTCGTAATCTTTATTAAGACTTGATACATTTCTTTTCTTCTGCAAATTCATTACCTACTTTCATTTCTATCAATTTCTACATCAAATGACTCGCCATGAAGCCACCTGCATAGATACTGCAATGCAGTCTGTAGCTTTAAAATGAACAATGCTCAGAATTTCATAATCTTTCAGGTAAACATACAACACAATTATGTCAGTGGGCTCATGTGGAACTGTGTGTCACGGGATAACTTTAGTTGACATCATTTTGCGTATTGAAAGCACATTTAATACTCTATTAATATCTTGAAATTCTCATCCGCAGGCATTTCCCCCCTGATCCTGTCTCTTGGTCGTAAGTACTATCTGATTCAGGAGCAGAAAACATGGAATGATGCACATGCATACTGTCAAGAACACAACACCAGCCTGGCTACCATCAGAAACAATGACGATATGCTCCGACTTACAGAAGTGGCTAATAGCCACCAGTTTACTTCTAAGGCTTGGATTGGGCTGTATGATGACATCAGAAGTTGGCACTGGTCCTTTCAAAATATGCCACTAGGAAATGTGTCATTTTGGAAAAGTGGCAAGCCTGAAAAAAGTGATAAAAGTAAAATATGTGTTTTAACAGATAACAGGGAATGGTCTGATGAACCATGTGAACAACAAAATCCCTTTATTTGCTTTGATGGTGAGGAACAACATATTATTTGTACACTTTGGTATTTTGACCTTAATGCATCTTCATACTAATAAAATTAATGTGCTACTAGGTGTAACTTTTACAAAATTACCATGTGATTCTTTAAAAGGCACCACAGGCTTTCTGCCCTTTAAAAAAAATTTTTTTTTTAACTTTTACATCCATTACATTTAATCTGGTGTTATCTAATTCTAATAGACAGGAATACTAGCACCAAGAGGTACATCTTTGAACAGAATGAAAAGACTTGGGATGAAGCCCAACGTTTCTGCAGGGAGCAGCACACAGACCTGGCTATTGGGAGAGATGCAAACGAAGCTCAAGCTCTAAAGCAATTTTCCACTCAAAAGGCTTGGATTGGTCTGTTCAGTGAAACCTGGAGGTGGATAGACCAGAGCAATGTGTCTAGCATTGTGTGGAAATCTGGACATCCTGATGATAAATATTCTCCTGCAATCTGTGGTCTTTGGAATAATGGTGATGTAGAGGATAAAAAGTGTTCAGATACCGAGTTCTTCTTCTGTCATGCAGGTGTGTTAAAGCTGTATACAGTCCTCTATTTCAATTAATTTTATTCGCTTTTAAAATGGAAGTTTATATATTGTGTGTGTGTGTGTGTTTGTGTGTGTGCGTGCGTGCGTGTGTGCGTGTGCGTGTGCATGCATGAACATTTCTGTATCCAGAAATTACGGGACATAAGCAAATAATCAGAATCAAGGTCCATTCTAAGAAGAATGCGAATGAACCTGACGTGAAGGCAGCCATCTTGGAGAAGGTTGGTCTAATCATCCATGAGTCTCCACTTCTTATGTATGACAGAAACATTCAGAAATATTTTTCTTCTTGTTGCATTTTCATCCAGTAATACAAGAAATGAATATCCTTTATTATTAGTACCAAATTATTTTCTATTCTTCAGATCAAGGACAAACTGAGGGAGGTCGGGGTGGCCGAAAACACTACGGTTACCTGGTGGGAGCAACCAGATGGAAAGGTGTTTCACAAGGAGGAGGAAAAGAAGGATATGGAAGAAAATAACACATGTGAACCTTAGGTTGTTAGGTATGTCACAACTAGAGTTGGGTTTTTTCTGATACCTGTGCTAAAACTTATTGAGCTTTTAAAACAGTGGCTGAACCAGAACTCTTTTATTAATGAACAATAAAGATATCAAAGAAATTTTAACCAAAAATTATTATTATTTCAAAGGAAAATTTGAACTTCAAATTTCAGGTTATGGCGCACCAAAGAGAAAATATTTGATTAAATTGTTTTGTTAAATTGAGATGTGTCTTTGTTAGGGGGTGATCACACTAGAGGTACGATAGAAAAGCGACTGACGCGAATGGCCTTTCGTTCTCAAATTTGTCTTGCGATTTTCTAGGCATCGCATTTTGATCACCTTTGTGAACTCATCGCAAAAAATTTCAAGCATGTTTGAAATTTGCCGCAAATGTCGCAAAGCGAGGCTCTGACGCGGAATAGTCTCAAACTCTTCTCTAACAGTCCGCACATGTCGCGAGAGGGTCGCAAAATTGCCATTTTGCTTGCAAATTATCATTTTATTATTTGTTCACAAGGAAAAGCGAAAAGTTGTTCAAAAGCGAACAAAACACGACTGATTTACGACTGGGGATTCGCTTTTTGTTGCCAAACATCCGCCAACCAATTGCAGAATACTCGCAAATCAATCGCAAAAATTTTTGCGTGACCTTCTCATGACTTTCGTGCGATATACGTATTTAAGCCGTAAAATATTCGTTTGCATGTGGAGTTGCAAAACATCTTGACACGAATTTCAAAATTTGCAAAATCAATCGAAAAAAAAAAACAACAACTCACGTCAGTCGCTTTTCTATCGCACCTCTAGTGAGATCAACCCCTAAGAAAGAATGGAGTTTAATATAGTGTGTTTAAAAAAGTTTGTTTTAATTCAACTTAAATGCAGAATTTTTTTTTTTTTTTTTGCAATATAAAATCAATTGGATTCAAAATCAGTTTGCTCTACATTTTTTGCCAAAAAAAACCCCAACCTCTGTTTTTATTTGTCAACACTAAGAATCTCTGTATGACCCAATTTATAGGTTCTATAACAATAACTAAAACTCACACATATATGGCATATACACAAATACAACAGGCTACATACAGAAACAATAGTGAACTAGAAATGCACTCAGAGAGTGCAGACCTCCACCAAGGTAATTGATTTGATTTGAGTTTATAGGGTAAAAATCATACATACATATATA
>JBCNYH010000005.1:15957019-15968123 GCA_039654325.1 Tandanus tandanus
TATATATACACACTAATATACACTAACCCTGGGTTTACACTGTTGCCTCGTTGTCCACCATGAGATCGAGTTGTGATGATCTTGAAGGAACCTGGCGGAATCGTGAGGATTATTACGATGTATTATGATTTGACGCCAATCGTGATAGAACGTTGGAATCGTAGTAGAGCTTCACAGACCTCACAGAGCGTAACAGACCTTGAGGCATCATCGTAGGGGATCTTGATGAACTTGGTAACACGATTCCTTCATGTTTCATCTCTTGGATGCACCCTGCCTCCTTTTTATACCCCAATCGTGCTCCCAGTGCGCTCATAAATCGTGGAGCTCCATGCTTTTTTGAAATGGTAGAGATCGCGGACATCTTGGCCCCGGTGTAGACCCAGGGTAACATAACCGAGAAGATGATCTTCAACTGAAATTTGATGTCATTTCCTGTTTTACTGTAAAGAAACCACACATTGCCACTACACACATTGAGCACTACAATATTATCCTATTATACTGTACTCTTATACTCTCTATTAGTTCATTGTGTATCATTTCTTGATATTTAATAAATGTGTTTCAAAGTAAACAAGTTTAATATTTAAGGTTAGAGCTGCATTATACTGTAGATGAACGTAAATTTATATCTCAGTAGCAAAAGAAAAGTTTTTAGAAAACTAGAAGACAAGAGGGCGGCACAGTGGCATAGTGATTAGCACGACCACCTCACAGCAAGAATGTCCTGGGTTTGATTCCCAGTTTCTGTGTGGAGTTTGCATGTTCACCGCGTGTTTGCGTGGGTTTCCTCAATGTATTCCGATTTCCTCCTACAATCCAAAGACATGCACATTATGCTAATTGGCTGTTCCAAATTGCCCCTAGATATGGATGTGAGTGTGAAAGGTGGTATGTGTGTTGGCCTTGTGATGATCTGGCAAGCTGTTCAGGGTGTACCCCGCCTTTGTCCAGTTTCGGCTGAGATAGGCACCAGGCTCCCTGCAACCCTTGTAGGATTAAGCAGTGAGTGAATGAGAGTGGGAGATGCATGTTCTCCTAGTCCTTGTGTGGGTTTCCTCAGGGACGCCGGATTTCTCCTTCAGTGCAAAGACATGCCGATTAGGTTAATTGGATGTTCCGAATTGCTTCTAGGTTTGGATGTGAGTGTGAATGGTTGTGTCTGTGTTGGCCCTGGCGAACTGTTCAGGGTGCACCGTGCTCGCCCTCGAATGATTGAATAGTAGACAAGATAGACATGTTTTCTTTAACATTATCCTGCAATCAGTAATAATATCCTTATTGTATGTAGACATTAAAGGGGCTCTCTCACAGATGATGCATATGTGTAAAAATGGACATTCTAAAAACGAATCAAATAAAATTTTGATGAAACTGTAACATTTTGCAGAGAATAAAGTAATTTGTGACTAGATGTGGATATTTCTCGAGATTCGCAGAGATTAAAAGAGCTTGTTTTGATTTGTGCACAGACGCCATGGTAGAGCCCCTTTAATCTCCAGGTTTTATCATCGTCATATATATACTGGTTTTTACATAGAAACTTATACTGTAGACATGTTTTAAACTTCCTATTCAAAATGTAACCTAACTCATATTACCGTATCATATATGTTTTCATAATATGTAACATTTCCTGTTGAAATTCCTGTTGTATAATAAAAAGGAAAGGACTAGTAACACTATACACATGTCTGAATTTGTTCCTAAGTTAAAATGAGTGCAGGATTTGGGTCATCAGCATAAAAAATAATAAATAAATAATAATAATAATCCTTTTCTCTTAATAGTTCATTATATTTTAAACACATATAACCAAAATGGGGCACAATGCTATGCTTTAAATTATGATTAATGGATAAATACACTGTCCGGTCCACATGTATGGTTTTATCCAGGTGCTCCAGTTTCCTCCCACAGTTCAAAGGCATGCACATTAGGCTAATTGACTTCTCCAAATTGCCCCTAGGTGTACAGTAAATGTGAGTTTGAAAGAGTGAGTGAGTGAGTGAGTGGGTGGGTGGGTGCCCACATGTATAACAATTAGTTTAATAGTATTTAAATAATAATTAAGTATCCCGAGCCATAACCCGAAAAGGCCTTATGTGTTTCTCTCTTTTTTTTTTTTTTTTTTTTTTTACTGCAAACTTCACATACTTACTCCTTTGGGGTACATCCAGAAACCTATCATTTTACAGGATGCTTCATAAAAATTTCATGGATTTATTAGTGGTTCAAATTTACATAAAGCATAAAATATCGCATGCTTCATATACATCGAGCCGGGATGCCTCCTCTATTAAGCTGTTTGCTCAGTTGAGCATGTAGTTACTACTGATGTGGTATGCAAATAAGATTTTGAGCTATGTTAAACAGTTTGTTCCAATATTTATGAACATCGCAAGCCGGCCAAAGTCCTTAAATAGTATCGTTTTTCCCCTTTGGTTATTCCGGCTATTACAATATGCTTTTTTTTTCTTTTTCTTTTTTCTTTTTGTACTTGTTAGGAATAAGACTTGCCTTATAATAATCTTATACTAAATATTAATAATTCAAGATATAATCATTTTAAAATTATGTGTTTTTATTAGCTAAATAATATTAATAAATGAATATGTAAATATGTAAATAGGGCGGCACGGTGGCGCAGTGGTTAGCATGTCCACCTCACAGCAAGAAGGTCCTGGGTTCGATTCCCAGGCTTTGGTGTTTCTGTGTGGAGTTTGTATATATTTATAAATATAATTAAATAAACAAAACTGGGAAATTCAAATGGTTATTAATATTACCCGTAATATAATAATCTCTTTTTTATCCTTCAAATACTTTGAAAGACATTGTCCTCTCAAAGAAGGCTTTTTTCTGAGATAAGGTGCACTGCAATAAAATCATCCATGCAAACACTTTAGGAAAAGTACAGGGTCAAATGGTTCACTACACCAATCCCGTGAAAGGATTTTGCATTAAGTACCTTGAATTGGCCTTCTGCGTTTACTCTTGTGCAAACAAATACCTTCCTTCAGCAGATGTGCTGCATGAAATCATTGTTCTAAGGCAAATTCCTTCCCTGGAATCAGCCTTGGGAAGACAAAAGGCTAAAATATAGTAGACGGATGTTTTTAGTTGATAATGACAGAATGCTCCAATAAAACAAAATGCATGACATCTGTTTTAATACACAGTGTGGGTGTGAATGGTTGTGTGTGTTGGCCCCTGTGATGGTCTGGTGAGTTGTTCAGGGTGCATCCCTTCTTCACCCAGTGTCGGCTGAGATAGGCGCCAGCCTCCCCACCACCCTAGTTGGATTAAGCCATTTGGAAAATGCGTGAGATGATGTTCTGTGTGATTAATGTCTCTGATCATTTAAAAGGAGATTTGGATAAATAATATTTATGGGGCTCTAAGCAAACATGGAAAGTGTAATATTATTCAGGTCGATAGTTTAGCTGATCGACACACTGCTGCTGAAGGCATGGTGGTGTAGTGGTTAGAATGTCCGCCTCACAGCAATCAGGGAGGGCATTTCTGTGTGCTGTTTGCATGTTCTCCATGTGTTTGTGAGGGTTTCCTTCGGGTACACTGGTTTCCTCAAAGCACTTGAACATAGGTTTTTAAATTTTTAATTTTTTATATACTGTATTAATCCCACAAGAGAAATTTGGCTTTTGCATTTAATCCATCCAAAGTGAGCACACACCCAACACACACGCACAGGTGAACAGTGAAAACACACACACACACACACACACACTCAGAGCACTGGGCTGCCACACACTGCAGAGCTTGGAGAGCAGTTGGGGGTTAGGTGCATTGCTCAAGTGGAGGAAAGGAAGGTGCTGCTCACTCCCTCCATCGCCACATATTTTTCCTGCTGGTTCGGGAATCGAACCAGCGACCTTTTGGACTCAAACCCGCTTCTCTACCCCCAATCAGCTGTTCAAAATTGCCCCTGGTGGATGCTTGCGTGTGTGTGTTTGCTCTGCGATGGACTGGCAAGCTGTCCAGGTTGTACCGTGCCTTCACCCAGAGTCGGCCGAATTAGGCTCCGGCCTCTCTGTCACCGTAGTAGGATTATGCAGTTCGGCAAGTGGATGGATGGTTGGATGAACATGTCTCTTTTACTGCCATCTAGCGGGAAAATCATAATATAGTGTTTTATTACAGCATCGTTTACTCTTCATATAAAAGGTCTGTGCACCTTCTGTTCACCGGATTTCCAAATCTGAAGCAAAAATTTAAAAAATGAAAAAAAAAAAACCAACAATTTGAATATATTTTATCATTTAAATGTTAAAAAAATAGGATTTTGTGCTTTTTGAGTTTTTGCAGTTTATCAAAATAATAATAAAAAGATTGAGTGTCCATTATTATAAAATACCCCATTTAAAGTCAGTGTAAAATTAAGATAATTGCTTTGTTTTATTTTCTATTTTAGTTCAGGTTTGCCACATAGTTTAATCCTACTAGGGTCGTGTGGAGGCTGGAGCCTATCTCAGCCAATAATGGGCGAAGACAGTATACAACCTGAAAAGCTCGCTAGGGCCAACGCACACAACCATTCACACTCACATCCATGCCTAGAGGCAATTCAGAACAGCCAGTTAACCTAATGAGAATGTCTTTGGACCGTAGGAGAAAACCGGAGTACCTTGAGGAAACCCACACAAGCACAGGAAGAACATGCAAATCTCCCACTCTCATTCACTGATTTGCCGAACACCCTAATCGTACTTTTAGGGTTGTGGGAAGGCTGAAGCCTACCTCAGCTGACATTGGGAGAAGGCGGGGTACACCCTGAACAGCTCGCCAGTCCATCACAGGACCAACACGCACACACACCACCATTCAACTCCTAGGGGAAATTAGGAACAGCTAGTTAATCTGCTCTTTATGTTTTTGAACTGTGGGAGGAAATTGGAGCATCCGGAGTTAACCAACGCAAACACAGGAAGCACACAGAAACGCCCTCACCAAGCCTGGGACTCGAACCCAGGAACTTCTTTTACAGCCATTTTCTGAGATACTTACTCATTTCCTGAACCGCTAAATCCTATTAGGGTCACAGGGAGGTTGGAGCCTATCCTGGCCAACACTGGGCGAAGGCACGTTACATCCTGAACAGCTCGCCAGACCATCACAGGGCAACACACACACAACATTCACACCTAGGGGCAATTTGGAACAGCCAATTAACCTACTGTTTATGTCATTTGACTGTCAGAGGAAACCGGAGCACCCGGAGGAAACCCACGCAAACACAGGAAGAACACAAACTGCACACAAAATACTCCCTCGCCGAGCCTGGGACTTGAACTCAGAACCTTCTTGTAGCTATTATAAGACGATGATTCATGAAGTTGTGTTTTTTTTTAAACCACTAGAGGGCGCGACAGGCTGTGTGTGTCGTAGCTGCACCGGTCACGTGACATACAGTCAGCTGATCTTCACGGGTTCAGTCGTTTTCTGTCGACCTTCATTCAGTACAGCGGCGTTTTTTTTAGCCATCTTTGTTTGCAGGGCGGCTGTTTTCCTTTCTCTTGACCCATGGCGAGTCAGTCTCAGGGCATTCAGCAGCTGTTACAGGCTGAAAAACGGGCCGCGGAGAAAGTCGCTGAAGCCCGGAAACGTGAGTTGTTTTTTTCAGGAGGTTATTTGATACGGAGTCGAATGAAAGAATCGACTCTGCAGAGCTAAGCTAAGCTAGCGGGCTAGCTATCAAAATACAAATATGGGAAAGCGTGCTGTTGTTATCTAATAATAATAATAATGATAATATTAATAATAATCAATAACTCCTTAAAATCAGAAAAATAAACGTCTTTTAAACAGCAAAAAAAGCAATTATTTGGTGGTTTTTGTTGGTGAGCTCGTCCAGATGATTCAATTCAATCAAATTAAATTTGTTTTTATTATTATTATTATTATTATTATTATTATAGTGAATCTTCATCATGTTATAATAGATGGTATGTGGCAGTTTTTTAAAGACATGCATATATATCAATAGATAATATCTATTTAGGAAATAAATACAAACTATATAATGAAAAATACTGACACACTGTTTGTGTCTTTCATTCATTATTAATAATAAAGCACACAGTATTCTTATTACATCCCATAATCTGTGCAATTTAACATATCTTCATCGTCCCAGTTTTATCCTATGGGTGTACTAACTTTTGCACGCGCCTGTCCATGTCCATGCAGATGCAGATGTAGAAGACAGGATCCCAGTTCTTGGGTTTTTCTTATATAAGTCATAATAAAGTAGAATTAAATATCTACACTGGTGTCTTAGGAATGCATTGAAATTTGGTTTACAGCTCGTAAAATATACACGACCATCAGTAAAGATTAGAGCGAGCTTATCAGGTATTCATGGATATTTAAAAGTGTGATTTATAGTAAGGGTGATATCGAAACGTTCCGTCTGTCATCTGGTTTTAATAAGGGAAGCAGTTATTGTCTTCTTTGTTTTTTGTCTCACGGTCGTCTGATCAGTAACTGTTTGTTTTGAATAAACGTTTAAGGTTGAAAACTATTTATTTATCCTAAAAATTATATATCAGGTTATTTTCTTTTTTTAAGCCATTGACGCAATAAGCTCGAGTTACTCACCCCCCCCCGTGTGATTCCCTTTATTTCTGCTTTTGCTGGTGGAACATTTGTGCAAGAACGGATGTTCCAGAGGAAATCGGTGTCGATCGTTTCCCCAATTTATGACTAAGTTTAAGATAAAAATCTGAGTTTTTGTTTCGTTCAGCTTTATATCACTTATAATGTAAGTATGTCACTCTGGGTTACTGAGCCGAAGGTTGAAGCCCCAGTACCACCAAATTGCCACTGTTGGGCCCTTGAGCGAGACCCTTAACCCTTAATTGCTCAGTTGTGTAAAAATGTAAGTCGCTCTGGAAAAGGGCGTCTACCAAATGCCATAAATGTAAATATCACTTAAAGCGTAATTAACTGCAAGCCTTGCAAACTCCTGTCACACTGAAAGTATGTATATTTTCATCATCAGGTGGTTTTTTTCTTGCATCTACGAAGTTGCAATCCGTTAAAATGCGTTCAGTAGTTTGCATTAGCTTGTTTGAAAAGGTAGTCTGTCTCACTCTTGCGATATTCCAAGAAGACAAGATGCCAGCAACACTAACAGTATACAGGTACTAGAGAACTTCCTAATAAAATAAGAGGAGGCACATCTGCACATAATACTACATTACTTTTACATACATCAGACAGGCGTCTGCTTGTTTACATGAACGCATGGTACATATGCGTGGTACATTTTTGCATGCATGGTACATTTTTTTAGCGTCACTCTTGCCCCACTTTTCACAGTACAATGGCGCTCCCCTGTGTGAGGATTTATTACTCCATTTTTTTTTTTCATAAATAAGGTTGTAATAAGATTATGGTGGTTTCCTGTGTTCAGATATAACCTATGCATGCAAGCTTTTAAGTTTGGGTTTTATTCCCCTTTACGTATGCAAACATTTTTGATCTTCAGGGAAAAACCGCCGCTTGAAGCAAGCCAAGGAGGAAGCGCAGGCTGAGATTGAACAGTACCGTCTCCAAAGGGAAAAGGAGTTCAAGACTAAGGAAGCTGCGGTGAGTTGGAACACAAACCGATCACCACAGTGATATAAAACGCTGAGCTGATCACTTCCTGTCACAAGACGAGTAATTTATTACCTCCACCATGGAGACAGTTTTTGTCAGTGTTTGTTTGTTTGAACACATTCTGATGAATTGTTTTAGAGGGGTGGAGTATAGATTTTGCTCTGAATTTTTTTTAAAGGATTCTTTACCACTGTGGGATAGGGGCAAGGTGCCTTGGTGGAGGTTTGCGCTCCTCAAATGCCTCTACTCACTTATTTGCTGAACGGCTTAATCCTACTATCAGGGTCGTTGGGAGGCTAGTGCCTGTCTCAGTCAACACTTAGGGAAGTCATGGCTCGCCAAGGCTTGCAGGGCAACAACCATTCAAACTCACATCTAGGGGCAATTGGGAACAGGCAGTTAGCCTAATGGGTATGTCTTTGGATTGTGGGAGGAAGCTGGAGTACCCAGAGGAAACCCAAACAAGCTTGGGGAGAACTTGCAGAAACGCTCAAGCCTGGGAATCCTTCTTGCTGTGAGGCAGATGTGCTAACCACTACGCCATCGTGCTTCTAGTCTAAAAACTTTTTAAAGTATTTTTAAATGATTCATTTTTATTTAGAATTTTGTATTATGAGATTTTTATTATAATTAAAGTTAATATTGAATGCAGACAAACATCACACGTTATAATGTTAGGTGAGTTTTTTTTTTTTTGTCTGCTTATTTGTTTGTTTATTTATATAAATGTTTTCACTAATTTATTATCTGTTTCTTATTTCTTACTTTATGTGTGTGTCTGTTTATTTATTTGTATTTTTTGTCCATCTTTAAATTAAAGGCACTGGGTTCTCATGGGAACTCGGCCGTGGAGGTGGATAAGGAGACGTCAGACAAGATGAGCCGCATCCAGAGCAGTTACCAACAAAACCGCGAATCCGTACTGAACAACCTCCTGAAGATGGTGTGCGACATCAAGCCAGAGATCCACGCCAATTACCGCGTGGCTGGATAAACCCCACACATCTCTTCCACCGTTTCCAAACGAAACACTGAGGCAAAGACTGCCATTGTCTAACCGTTGATGTTCCAGCCATACGTACATGTTTAGTTAGGTTGTAAAGTGTTCTAGTTGTAAAGTTGTGCGATTACTTGTTTACTGCATTTCAAAAAAAAAATAAAAAATCACCAGGTTTTAGTTTCCGACCCTCTCAAATTACAGATGTTTTATGGTTCTACCTGCTGTATCTTTAGGTGAATTATTTATATTTATCTTGTATGATGGTGATGGCGGTCCTGCAGTGGTTCAGTGCATGTCTTTGTCTCTGCATTGTAAGAGCTGAAGAACACCAGTGTTCTGTTTTGGTGTGATACCAGTACTTATGTCTGTCTGTGCATCTAACTATGCTATGTATTGTTTATATTAATTATTTAAAAAAAAGTGTTTTATTGATTGCTGCAAAATAACTGTAGAAGAAGAGAATCCTGAAGTGGCCACAAAAAGTTTTGTGTTTGTGTGCGCATCAATATTCATGAAAAATAGACGGTACTTAAAGTATGGTCACACTTAACTGTGGTATGATGATAAAAAGTAAATTACATGGATGTGATACAATTTTTGAATTCATTTCCTTGTCCCCCATAAAATTGAATCAGAAAATGAAAAAACTCTCTTCGTAGCCGCTTCAGGGCTCTGTCGAAAGCCCCCTGCCTTCCCTTCGGCTTGTTTATTTGTTGTCCTGAATAGCTTCTTTCTCTAATCCAAACCTGACATTCCTTCCTCTCTTAAACCTGGCTGTGTAAGTACAGCAAATGATAATAAATGGTTCTCTGTGTGTCGGTGTCTTAATATGGTATTCATTTCTTTTCCAAATTTCTAGATATAACTTTTGTTGTTATTTATCAATGTGGCAAAAAAATGACTGCACATGAAAACAACAAGGAACTTGTATCAGGCGGCACAGTGGTGTAATGGTTAGCACATCTGCCTCACAGCAAGAAGGTATCAAATTTGCATGCATGTTCTCCCAGTGCCCATGTGGGTTTCCTCCAGGTACACTGGTTTCCTCCTGCAATCCAAAGACATAATAGTCTAATTGGCTGTTCCAAATTGCCCCAGGTGTGGATGTGAGTGTAAATGGTTCTGTGTGTTGCCCTGTGATGGTCTGGTGAGCTGTTCAGGGTGTACCCCACCTTTGCCCAGTGTTGGTAGAGATAGGCTCCAGCCTCCCCACGACCTTAATAGTAGGATTAAGTGTTTTAGCAAATGATTGTGTATCAAACTTGAAATTTATCTAAGAAAAATTTGTAAATATATTACGTTATAAACTGCTAAACAATAATTTCTCCAGATATTCTGTCAAGTTTTCTTCATGTCCTTGCTCATGCGCAGTGTAGAAATTACATGTGTCGTAAAGTTGTACACATGTACAGTAGTGGTGTGCATTGCGTGCTTTACGGTCCATGTGTAGCACACTTACGGCAATGAGGTAGTATGAGAGAGATTGCTTTTCAAAGTAAAAGTCCTCAGTGCGTGCTACGTGGACGTATGAACCCTAGATATATATATAGTGTGTATTCTATGTCTATGAATACAACAATTTTGCACTGTGTATAATACACATTGCAATTATATTTACCCATTTATAGCCTCGTCTAAGCGTTTAAAACTATATGTGTTTAAGGAAGACGTGTGTGTTCCTTAAAAAAAGAAAACGGATTACTAATAAAGGGCGGCACGATGGCATAATGGTTATCACACTGTCTCACAGCAAGAAAGTCCTGAGTTCGAGTCATGGGCTCAGCTAGGGCATTTCTTTGTGGACGTCCCATGCTTGTGTGGGCTTCCTCTGGGTGCTCTGGTTTCATCCTACAGTCCGAAAGACGTGCACTTTAGGCTAATTGTTTGTTCCAAATTGCCCCAAGGTGTGTGTGAATAGTCGCAAGCCACACAAGCACGGCGAGAAACACCCTCATCACGAGGGAGTTGAACCGAGATCCTTCTTGATGTGAGGCACACATGCTAACCCTGACCTGAGTGAGCCACCCTGAATGATTTATTGGAAATTATTATTTTTTTAATTGTCATACACATATAAATACCATTCTTTGAGGCTATACTGCAACACTGATTAGTAGAAAAGAAATTTAATTAATCTATCTATCTATCTATCATCCTATTTGTCAGTCTATCTATCTATCTATCTATCTATCTATCTATCTATCTATCTATCTATCTATCTATCTATCTATCTGTCTGTCTGACTATCTATCTATCTATCTGTCTGTCTGTCTGTCTGTCTGTCTATCTATCTGTCTGTCTGTCTGTCTGTCCATCTGTCTGTCTGACTATCTATCTATCTATTTATCTATCTATCTCTCAACCTATTTGTCAGTCTATCTATCTATCTATCTATCTGTCTATCTATCTATCTATCTGTCTATCTATCTATCTATCTATCTATCTATCTATCTATCTATCTATCTATCTATCTAT